>JALPQI010000946.1:0-10488 GCA_025490895.1 Thaumatotibia leucotreta | reverse complement strand
GAA
This sequence comes from Thaumatotibia leucotreta, assembly GCA_025490895.1. Classification (NCBI taxonomy): domain Eukaryota; kingdom Metazoa; phylum Arthropoda; class Insecta; order Lepidoptera; family Tortricidae; genus Thaumatotibia; species Thaumatotibia leucotreta. The sequence goes on along the minus strand of JALPQI010000946.1, from coordinate 10,485 downwards.
CTTTTCCGTGGGTGTCGTAAGAGTCGACTAAGGGATCGAAGTGTCATTGATCATTAATTGAAGATTGATGATAGCCATCGCCATCCTCACATACATAGTAGATACACTACTGCGATCGCCAATCCGCTTGCCCAGCATGGCGATTATTGATATTTACCTCTGAAAGGTCTCTGCCCGCTAGACCGTGCCATACCATAACCGTATCAGACAAAAACTATTCTATGTATTGAAAAGTATGAGACTATGCCCACTAGGGCGTTCCGGCGCCGGCCAACACGGTCTCATACTTTTCAATAGGTACAAAGAATAGTTTTTTGTCTGATACGTTCATGCTACGGTCTAGTGGGCATGGGCAGAGACCTTAATGCGTCCAAATATGGTTCTAATCAAGTGCAAGAATAAGTATCGAAAGAATCCGCTCATAAATATGTTACGACGTTCTTATTACACAGAATTAGAGTGCACTGGGACTTGTTTTTCAACATTTTTGTGTACACCTATTTTGTCTTTGACTGTTCGTTTCGGGTTCAATTTCCAGCGAGGGCAATTCTTTGTGTATTTATCACTAAAATCTATCTACCAACGATAACTACGGTACGGTACCACGTGCACCCGCATTCGTCTGTTTGTAATTTTAAAATTGTCGCCATTTAATTATCGTAGGCACTAAAAAATAATTGTATGGTAATTTATCAATGAATTTGATTCTAGTTTAAGGCCTTAAAAACTTCGACACCGCTAACCGAACACTCTGTATACACTCTGACACCGTATACTATTGCTATAAGGTGAAAGAGTGTATACATATTTATGTCCTCGCTGTACACGTGCCCATTAAGCGCATAACGAAAGACAGCCGACGGAGCATCCTATTTACATCCACCTCATAGAAAAACCGCAGAAATGGTGGCCGCAAACTACCTCGCTTTTGGGGGTTTCGCGCGAGTCACAAAAGGTAGCGATCATCAAGCGATAATCTCGAAAAAAGAACACTTTCTATGAAATGTTGATCAGCCGGTGGGACCGCTTTATATGTTAAGCCGAATTTTTTTTTCAAGTTTTCGATACTAGTCCCATTAGAGAAGTTATTCGTTATCATAAACACATGAACACATGCGTACTCTAAGGTATGGGTAGCTAATTTGGAAACACCTTACATTTTTTTTTTATTTATTGAACACAAGAAAATTACACGGTTTTATATAAAAATACTCCACCAAACTGAGGAGTTGAGGACAGTTTGTTGGCGCACTAAGCACTCCTTCAGTATACGTTTTTTCTACGCGATAGCATACTACTTATTATTTTATTACATAACTAAAACATTACTTTTTTGCTGCCCACGCACAGCAGCACCGCGGCTGTCCCCAAATCAAAACCTAGCAAGGGACATTTTTTGTCAAAATACGTTTTTTAATGTATCTGCCCCAAATGTTGAGCTGCGGCTAATGCAATAACATCTGTATTTCTATCTCAATTAGAACCAAAGTTACGAGACCCACCAAACCTAGCAAGGGCATTTCTTACATGCCACCAACGTATTCAAAATCCTAGTGAGTAACATTTTCAAGTCCAAAAACCTGGCAACTGCATGCTATACTAGGTATTTGAATTTGTAAATGGAACACACTAGATTTTTGAATATGGAAATTGTCCCTTACTAGGTTTTTGATTTTAATAATTGCCGAAGGGTCGTACAAGGAATTCAAATAACAATAAATAAAACCTATCAAGTCAGTAATGGGTGAAGTTTGCGTTTTAATGGTCGCCGCTCCCGCGCTCCCTGCCTACGGTTTTTGTCACCACCCCGCGGGTGTCGTAAGAGTCGACTGAGGAATTGAATTGATATTGACCATTTATTTATCGACGATCGATGACGGGCAGCAGCGTCAGCAAGTAATAATCAGTACTTGTTGCTATTGTATTGTATCTGTTATTTCATTCCACAATTCGACATCAAACGTGCATGTTTTGCGTGGTCCCTACGCTGGCCCAGTACTTGTTGGGGACTTCACATATACACTTAAATTTCTTTGCAGGTGTATGCAAGTTTCCTCACGATATTTTCCTTCACCGTAAAGCACTTGTGAATATCAAATGATATTTCGTACAAAAGTTTTTGAGAAACACATTGCGGATTTGAATGTTTATTGCCGTTTTATTATTTTCGCTGGTAAGCCAAAAGTCACGTGTGTAGTAATGTTTATAGGTACACGTGATATTGGAATGGTATGCACATGCATACACTCGTAGCAGAAGATGATACCCAAATTTTCTCCTATCGGGATCGAAAGAGCTCACGATTCTTAGTGGAAATCATATTAAAAGTTACAAAAACATAAAACAAGTGCAAGACAACTTTAAAAAAAAATAGGTCATTATGGCAATGAACCTACTAGGGGAAGCTTATGTCCAGTAGTAGACATTTATCGGCTTAGAATGATGTTTTTGGGAAGTTTCAATGAGGAGTCATTTTGTTAGTACTTTGCAGCGAACATCTACGGGAAAGAACTATTAATTTTTACTATTAATTTTGAAATTATTGACTAAGGTAGTCAATAATTTCAAAATAACTATAATTCCCTAGATTGCAATTAAATAGGGTGCTTTGGGGTAATTTCAAAAGTCGTCTTATTTCGATTTACCATAAAACGTACCATTATTTTTATCATTGTCAAGATTTATTCCGAAATTACCCGAGCATTTCTGTAGTTTGAAATTACCCCAATGCACTATACTGCATAATTACCTTAGGTACTATTAAAATGGTAATCCTTATCCGAATTTCAAAGTGGGCATTTGCTTGATTTTATATTTGAAATGTAAGAGTTTACTGCTTACAAGCCGTAAAATGTACCATTTTTGTACCACTTGCTAGGTTTCAGTTTTGTAATTGACATAGCATTTCTTTTATTTTTTGTAATCAGTTGTTAGTAAGGCACATAAAAGTTCCAAATAGATACATATATTAATTTTCAATAGTTTGTCTTATAAAGCAAGTTATACTTCTTTATATAAAACCAAGTCTTGTGAGATAAAGGTCTCTGCTACTATTTTTTTTTAACAAAATGTTTGTTTGCTTCTCCTGTAAAATTTCGCTAAATACACTTACTAGACTTTGATCTGGGACAGCCGACCGTGCCCCGAGCGGCGATAAAGTCAGTTAAATGTTAGCTGCCCTTTTCTTTCATATGTCTCGGGAAAAAGATAGTGATCATTTTATCTGACAGATAAATTAATTAATCAGTGATCGCGAGGCGGGCCGTAAAATTTTCAAGTAGTCGCTTCTGTCATCTAAATTTAAATGTAATGAAATTGTGATTTAGCATTTGCATCTGTAATTTAAAATTGTGACATATTATGATTTAATTAATTGTTTGGCGGTTAGTGGCGTGGTGACGGCAGTAAGAATACATTTGTCACCATCCCGACTCTTCTTGTGGGAGTCATAAGAGTCCACTAAAGGATTTAAATGTCATTAATAATTTATTTATCGAAGATTAATGACGGGCAGCAGTGTTATCGTAGTGGGCACACTACTGCGATCGCCAACTCGTTTGACCAGCGTGACGATTAAGGCAATTTACCTCCTAATACGTCCGTATATAGACTGATGATGCGATGTAATGAAACTTTTGGATAACGATTTGATGATATAATTGTTATTGCAAGTAATAAATTGTAACATAATGGACCTCGTCAACTCGTCATGTTATAACATCGACAGGTATATTAAAAATGTTTTATTTAATGCAAATCGCTACCGCTCATGCCCGACACCTCACCCAAAGCGGTTCGCCGAATACATAATCCCATAAGCACAGTTCGCTCTAATACAGGCACACTCACCTGCCTGTACCATTTTGCCGAGCCAGTGAACGTTATTTATTGCATATATTATATACATATATTTTTATATTTTGTAATGCAAAAAAAGTATACAGCCGTAATTAAGAGGACCCACATTTTTTGATTGATTGGAAAATGCAACTATCAGTGACCGTGATTAACATTAGTACATTACTATAGAGGCCGGGACGAAAGGGCTTGCCGGCCGAAGACCTCTGTGGCGGGCAACCCCATATTTCCGGCCGAGTTACTTATTTCAAACATGCTATGAAATAAACAACAAAAACATCAAAGTTTTTTTTTTCTATGCATAGTGGTAGTATGTCATGATGCCTGTGCCACAAATGTATATGGAACGGAATTAAAAAAGAGCACTTTGCCGCCTTCAAGATTTGTATTGAATTCCATTAACGACCTCTTTCTTGGTCTAGTCGCAGCTGAAACGTCATACTTCGCAGCCTAATAAGGAACATTACAACAATATTTCATTGCACGTTTGAGAAAAAATTATTTCAACACAACTAAACTTTAACCTTGCCTATTATCGGCATTTACACACTATTATCATATGCGGCATTTACACACTAATTATCGTATACGCATGTAATAATAGGAGTTCATACAAACTCCTAGATACAGGGTGATTACGGGGTCGTGATCCCAACTGTGAAAACCGTGTTACCTACGTATAATTTGTATCTTATATACTTATATCTAAAGCTTATTATAATACACATGACTACATGAAATGATAAAACACCGTGGGAGTAATTTAGGATTCAATTATTAGTTTGTTAAAGTCATGACATTCAATTACGATAATTTACGCTTGGAGACCAGCATGCTTAGCCAAGTTGCCAAGCGCTAGCGCTTAGTAGCGTAACGTAGTTTTCCCTCTCTGTCACTCTTTCATATTAGTGCGACAAAGACAGTTAGCTGCGATTAACGATGAAGCGCTAGCGATCGGCAACTTGGCTAAGCACCCTTGTCCATGTACATTGTACAATTGTACATCTCCAAACGTGCATTACTTATATTATAATGTTATTATTATATACCTATTCGGAGAGAAACCTTTACTTCCCTATAAATTATTACATGTAAATGTGCTGACTTTTTAACGACTTTACATCTCTTGTTATTATTATTATGTTTCAATTTATTTAAAATCAATTTATGTTTTAGGTTTTTTTAATGCATGTTATTTGTAAGATGTATGTACCATGATTGTTTGAAAAAACAAGGCCCGCCTAGTTTCTTACCGTTTCTTCTCGGGTCAGCGGTGTAGGCTTAGAACCGGAAGTAGTTTTAATACTTAGACGATTCAAAAGAGTTTGTTGCTATTCCAATTTGAATAAAGAATTATTTGACTTGACTTGACTTACCGTTTTTATCCTGATCACCTCCCACGAATCACCCTGTATAAAAATCTGTAGTATGCAGAACGGTAACGACCGTTCATATTTCCTTTTAAGTTACTTTGTAAACTCCATTTAAAAACGCGTATTTTTGCTAAAAGGCGTTCTCGGAAAACAAATGAAGTATCTCTCATCCAACAGCAAAAAGGTAACGGAACCAACCTTACCATGGTTTTGTAGCAGGTTATTTCTCATCATCATCATCAGCCTATGATAGTCCACTGCTGGACGTAGGCCTCTCCTATTAACTATGCGTATAGACGCATTAGGAGGTAAACGCCCAAAATCGCCACGCGGGCAAGCGGATTGGTGATCGCAGTAATGTGTCCACTATGATGACGCTGCTACCCATCATCAATCTTTATCATATAATGGTCAGTGACATTTCAATCCCTTAGTCGACTCTCTTACGACACGCACAGGAGGAGTTGGGGTGGCGACAAATGTATTCTTACTGCCGTCACCACACGGCCAATATTTCTCATATCCATTGTAATTTATTTAAATATTTGTAAAGCAATTTTATGTAAATTCATATTTTTATTAATGTTTACACATATTGAAATATTGATCAAACGGGTTACTCACGTAATTTTAGTCGATAATTGCTCGACATGTTTCGATCCATTTAGAGGATCCTCATCATGGAGTACCCGCGACCAAAGCCCGACGTGTTTGATCAATATTTAAATATGTTCGAGTCTCACGTTAATTATAGTTCTTGTTTACTCATCTAAATAACCTGTAAGGTAAGTGTGTGATAACATTTATTTATTAGAAGTACTTTTAGCAATATTACGAATGTCTCAATTTTTTTCTCGTTTTTTCCTAAGATAAGTAGGTACCATCTAAGATAAGTTTCGTCTGTACGAAATATTGCTAAGTTGTTACTTCTTTGGGTCCTGTAACACAGGGATTCCTAAGACCCATGTACTCGTACATATTTGTGCATTATACTATTAATGTTCCTCATTATTCTTATTTTATATCCCACGAAAGTGCAAGACATCGGAGACGTTATTACCAAACTGAAGTGGAGTTGGGCAGGACACATTGCCAGGCAGCGTGATGGCAGGTGGACCAAAATGTTAACGGATTGGTGGCCGCTTTCAGACGGGAGAAGCGCAGGGCGTCCGACCGCTCGATGGGTGGACGATATTCGAAAGAATACGGGTCACTTTTGGATGAGGTTAGCTCAGGACCGGGACCAGTGGCGTACAAGAAGAGAGGCCTATGCAAAGTGGGCGAATAACGGCTGAATATGATGATGATGATAATGAAATAAATATTTCATGGTATTCATGGTGAATCTCGTGGTAGGGTACTGGAAAATAATCGGAACACTACCGCCAATGGAAGAGAAAATAAATTATGAAGATCGGTGAAAATTGCTAGCGGGAATTTTATTTGTTTCTAGTATATTTGCATTATCGGCCGGCACATCTCTAGCGAATATGGACTTGAATAGAATATAGTAATGATTTAGTATTTCAAAGCTTGCTATCACACACACATACATGCATTATTAGCTTATGTTAGTGTGCTGGACTAAGGCCTCTCCTATTAGGTAACTATGCGTATGGTTGCAGAAGGTAAATGCCCATAAAGATCTCTGCCCACTATGACCGTACCATACTATGACCGTAGCACGCGTTAATCGTCACGCTGGGCGAGCGGATTAGCGATCCAAACGAATATTCAGTGCAGGGATCAGGACCGGTTTTTTAGAAAAACCTTGAAGTTCATAGGTAATATTCTCAAATGTTTTATACGTAATCTTAATGTAGTATTTACTCAATATTTCGTTTAAAAAACTGCATCGTATTTGTAAATTACTCCATTAACATAGTAGATTACATGCCAAGGTCGTTTAAGTGGGAAATGTCTTGGATGACGTGTAAGTAGGCCGAGGCGAAGCCCTGGCCGACAAACGTGATCCAAGGCTTTCCCATGTAACGGCCGAGGTGTGTATATTATTTTTCTGCTCAACAGAGCAGGCGGGCGGCAACTTAGCTTCGCGCAGCGGCCGGCAAATCAAGGGAGGTAAGTACGGAATTACTAACGAGAGTGTTAGAATTATTCCGCTTACCGACCGTGACGCATACAATGTTTTTCATCACACTTGCCAACCAAAAAATAAGTTTTAATACATAATATTATTAAATGACGTACTGACATTTCTATTACTCCCTAGGGAATTTCACTTTTCTATTACTCCCGCTACGCGTGCAAGTAATGGCGCGCTTAGACAGCAAGTGTCATGAAAAATAATTTATATACCGAAGAACGAAAAATAACGAAAATAGAACCGTTATTTTATCCGATCCCTGATCTGTGACACTTCAATCCCTTAGTCTAACGCGAAATATAGGTACGCCAGCGTTTTCGTAATCGTAAAGCTTTTTTCTATTAGTATCCGTTGCATCACTACTAAAAGCATACCTGACTGAACTTATTCAACCAATGTCAAAGTCAAAGTCAAAGTCAAATAATTCTTTATTCAAATTGGAATAGCAACAAACTCTTTTGAATCGTCTAGATATGAAAACTACTTCCGGTTCGAACCCTACACCGCTGACCCAAGAAGAACCGGTAAGAAACTTGGCGGGAATTATTTTTTCAAACAATGATGGTACATCTTACAACTAACATGCATTAAAAAAAAAACATAAAATTGATTTTAAACAAATTGAAATATAATAATAATAACAAGAGATGTAAAGTCTCTAAAAGTCACAACATTTATAAGTAATAATTTATAGAGAAGTAAGGTTTCTCTCCGAATAGGTATATAATAATAACATTATATAATGCACGTTTGGAAATGTACAAGGTCTCCAAGCGTAAATTATCGTAATTGAATGTCATGACTTTAACAAACTAATAATTAAATCCTAAATTACTCCCACGGTGTTTTATCATTCATGTAGTCTTGTGTACTATAATAAGCTTTAGATATAAGTTTACGCTTTACAAAATTCTTAAATTTGTTGACTGAAAATTCAGTAACATTTACTGGAAGTTTATTATAAAATCTTACACAATTACCCATGAATGATTTCCTAATTTTATGGAGCCGAGTGGCGGGTACTGCGAGCTTATGTTTGTTTCTAGTATTAATATTATGTATGTCACAATTTTTCCTAAAATTGATAATATTTTTATGTACATAGGGTAACGGCCCCAGTGGCCAGCCAGGAACCAGTAGTCGGCCTTTTCAGTCGTTTTTTGGTCGGGAATTGGACGGTTATTCGAATAAACAAATCGCGGGTACTCAAATAAAAGCTCTGATTCCCAATTCGTTGATACGTAGCGCGGCAAGTGCAGTAAGGGATCGGGGGAAGCAATAAATTCGATCTTACAAGTGGTGTTTGTCGACGAGAGCAGTAGTGTCATGTTCGCCATATTTTTGACTGCACGTGGTGTTCACTTAAAAGGGAAGAAAACTATATATTAATGTTAAAAGTTATTGATTTCTGTAAATGTTTCGTTTATTTATTTGTTTATCTATTCGATTACTCCGTATTTGTGTGAAAATATCATGATCTAACTAATAAATTGAGGGGGCTGGCTACTGGATACCTAGTTTTCAACAAAGTATCTAGTGCTCAGCCACCGGGGGCTGACCTTTGGGTTCTTCATTTAATATTTTATTTGTTATTGTTATATACTGTTACGACCGTTAAATTTAAATTTTCAAATTTAGTTAGGCATGCCCTATTCAATTTGATATAAAACCCAGTAGTCGGCCCCATTTCATTTAATTTTTTATCACGGCTGACCACTGGGTTTCGCGGATCTAGTACTCAGCCACCGATATAATATTAAGGAATATATTGATAATTATTTTCTTATAATAATATTATTTTTCTACCTCGTACATTTAGGTAATGTATTTTATGTACGTGTAGGTACGTTTAGGTACAAGAAGACGAAATACTTAATATAAAACATCTAGCGCCCTTAGAGTCATGAATTGAATAGGTGCTACATCATCTAAAGATTAGATGATGTAGCACCTATTTAATTCAAGGATTCAAACAGAAAAAAGAAGAAAAAAAACTGTTGTCCTAGAAAAAACAGAAATATCTTTCAACCCAACGACGCTACAAAGAAACTGTAACCAAACAAAAAACTAAACACAAAACAAAACAAACCCAGAATGACGCTAGTAAAATCAATAAAAAGGGCACAAGAAAATAGAAAACAGGTTTTTCAATTGATTCATCAGGTTTGACAGAAAATGATGCAGTTTTAACGGATATAACCCGATCAAAAACAGATAAAAGAATGTGTGATAAGAGCTGAAAAGTTAGGATTCTTTCTAATGTAATGAACCTGTTTAAATCCCCAGCAAGGAGAATGTCATAGTCATAGTCACAGTCATTTTTTTTCATTAGACAAAACAATTAGACAATACATTGCGTTTATTGCGATGCCAGCAGCCTCCTCAAGTAGAAACATAGATCCTGTGTCCAAAAACTTACTTTTCTCAAACATGCAATGAAATGTTGTCATTATGTTCGTCATAATAGGCTTTAAAGTATGACGTTCCTGGCGGATGACCTCGAGTTAATAGTGAAGGATTTTCATACGAATTTAACGGCCTAGGCCGGTAAGTAATATTTTTTTAAAACATGGCGTCAGTTTTCATGAACAGGCTAAACAGCTAAATTCAGTTTTTTTTATTGTCGTATTTTTTATTTCATTATGTATGTTTGAGAAAAGCACTATACATGCCTCGCCGTGAAATGGGCTTACCGGCTTCGTATCACTGTCCAACCTCACTCAGCCGGTGAGCCCATCTTTCCCGGCGTCTGCAGTAATGTACTATTACTCTCATTAAACCAGCTTTGAGGACTAGTAATATAAAAACAAAACACTAAATTATCGAAAAATAATGAACCTGTTACATACGACCGGCTATACAATTGAACATTAGATCTATGTAGGTTTGGCTGATATTTTTATATTATAGTTTTGAATATTTTTATATTTATTATAATTAATACTAATAGAAATAAGGAGATAATATTTACTGTGACCTTGAAAAATATTTTTTGTTACGTATGATCAACGGGTTTCATGCCGTAAGTCTTCGATTTAAAAGAGTTAAGTATAAGGAATAAGAATCATATTTAATATCTTTGATTTTCATATACATACTGCTGATTTTGATCTCATTATGATAGTAATATACGAAGGCTGAGTACTGGGC
>JALPQI010000945.1:0-36832 GCA_025490895.1 Thaumatotibia leucotreta | reverse complement strand
AGGTCTGGGCCGCCCTTAAAGACCAGAAAGTTAAAATAGGCTATCAAGCGGTAATGGCTGTGGACCAAACACCCATCTTGCAGTGCTACAAATGTCATGGTTTTGGGCACCGCGCAACGGAGTGCCGATCAGCAACCAAGTGCGCTTACTGCGCCGAAGACCATGACACACGTAGCTGTAGCAACCGGGAGTCCGTTCCACGCTGCGTAAACTGCATTAACAGCGAAAGGGATCACGGGCACTACGCCTTTAGTCAGGTCTGCCCAGAGTGGATCAAATGGGATCGTATAGCCAGAACGGCTGTACGATACTGCTAAGGGCGTCCCGAAGAATACCACCAACAGGAATAATGACATAACAGCGTTACAATGCAACTTGGGCAAAGGGTTTAACGCCACACAGGAATTGGTACAGTACGCCAAAGAAAATAAGCACGACATAATATTTATCACTGAGCCTTATGTAGGTAACCAAAACGTTATGAAAAATATAGACGGTTACGACACTTATCAATATGGAGATGCACACAAGAGAACCAAAGCCTGCATCGCAATAAATAAGAAGATGAGCAATTACATCGGCATCACTCAACATGCCACAGCCAACATAGCCACCGTACAACTTTCAATGGGACACAGGAAATTGTTACTAACATGCGTTTACATAGAACCTGGAGAAGACCCGTACAACACGTTGAACTACTTAGAACACATCATTAACTCACACACCAACGTAGAACACATTATATGCGGAGATCTAAACGGCTGGCACACCTCATGGGGCTCAGTGAAAAATAATGATAGGGGACGAGCAATCTGCGACCTCGCTATCGCTAACGACCTCGCGATATGCAACGTAGGCAACACTGCAACCTTTGAAACCGTAACGCACGGACAGGTCAGGACGTCAATAGTAGACCTCACATTAGCATCCATCAACATGGCAAATAATATCACCGACTGGAAAGTCAATCCAGATATAGTGCCATCCTCGGACCACCATGGGATCGAATTTAACATAATAACTTATCATAGCCACACCAAAAAGAAAACTTCCACATCTACATACAAGTACAGTACAGAGAGGGCCAATTGGGCGAACTTCATCCAAGAACTAAAAACAAATATTGAACGCACCGAAATAGAAAATACTGACTTTAACACACTCGACCGGGACGGAGTTGACTTATTTATAACTGATCTGACAAACGTACTGAAGAACACATGTGACAAAGTTTTTCAACGAAAAACCCCACACATAAGGATCCCATGGTGGACCGAGGAACTTAATAATATGAAAAAGAATGTAATACGCCTCCACCATCGCCTGCAGGACCTCAAAAGGGGCAGAAAGGACCTGAATAACATTGTTCGTGAACTGGCCGAAGCCAGAGCTGAATACGCAAGGAAAATCCGTGATACCTCTACCGAGCACTTCCGCGAATTCTGTAAAAGCCAGGGTAGAGACGACGTATGGTCCGTAACCAATCGCATCCTAAAACAGGCACCTCAACCGCAGCCGCCAGCCACACTAAAAACTTGTAATGGCACATACACGACCTCCACTATAGACACCGCTGAAAAACTTGCCGATAGATTCTTCCCCTACGACTCCGTTACCAATGACACTGCTCACCACCTGGAAATAAGAAATAGAATTAGAAACCATGAAATACACAACAACAATAATCACACAGAAAACGAACCACCATTCACAACAGCTGAAATCGAAGAAACTATAAACAGCATGAGCCCCAAAAGAGCACCTGGACTGGATAACCTAACAGCTGATATTTGCAAGCAGGCAATTTCAGCCTACCCGGAGCTAATAACCAAATTATACAATAAATGCCTACAACTTAACTATTTTCCAAATAGCTGGAAAGTCGCGGTCGTTAAAACAATACCCAAACCAGGAAAGGACAACTATAAGGAAGTCACAGCTTTCAGACCCCATAGGGCTTATAAATGTGCTTGGAAAAGTTCTGGAAAAAATCATAGCCAAAAGACTGACTTACTACCTACGCACACACAACGCCTGCAGTCAGCAACAATATGGATTCAAGGAGCAGAATTCAACAACAGACGCGTTAAACAAGGCCCTAAACCAAATAAAGAAGTACAAATTAGAACAGAAACTAGTCGCAGTAATATCCTTAGACATTGAGGGGGCATTCGACCACGCCTGGTGGCCAGCACTATTAAATAGGCTAATAGAGGTCAAATGCCCACTCAACATTTACAATATCATTTGCAACTATCTTGAAAACAGGAAAGTCATTCTTAACTATGCAGAGGCTACCTTCGCAAAGGAACAGTCTCTCGGATGTGTTCAGGGTTCTGTTCTGGGACCTATATTCTGGAACACGATCCTGGACACGCTTCTGGACTCTCCTTTGCCTGAGGGTAGCCATCTGCAGGCATATGCTGATGACATACTATTGATCTGCTCAGCTGACAGCGTAGAACATCTGGAACGAAAGACTAACGGAATACTTGAAAATATATATCAGTGGGGGCTGGACAATAAATTGAACTTCGGAGCACACAAAACAAAAATGATCACACCAACACCCAAGGCTAAAGCAGCAAAAATAGCGATGAACAACATGCCAATCGTGTTCAGCGACGACTTTAAGCTCTTGGGTGTCATAGTTGACCAGAATCTTAAATTCATGAAACACGTCGAATACGCCATTAACAAATCCCTAAAAATATATAAACGACTAAGTATCTTTGTTAAACCGACGTGGGGTGTCCACTCCGAAAACATAAAAATCATCTACCAACAAGTCATTGAACCCATTGTGACCTACGCTGCTGAGATTTGGCACAGCGCAGCAAACTACAAAAAGACACAAAATGCCTTGCTAAGTCTCCAGCGTGGGTTCGCAATAAAAATAGTTCGTGGTTTCAGGACCCTCCCAACCACTGAATCGATAGCACTTGCCGCCCTCATACCCCTTCCACTCAAAATAAAAGAAGTGGCATCTATTGAAAACGCAAAACGATCATGCAAAACTAAATTCCTACCCGACGACATTGCATATGACAAAAGGATTCCAGTCGAAGAACTTATGCATCCAGCGCACAGGACCGAGATAGTAATAAAAGAAGTTGTTAACCAACAAGACTTAGAGCCCTATTACACCACAAATATGAACAGAATATTCACCGACGGAAGTAAATATGATGAGCTGGTCGGCGCGGCAGTAGTTATACAACACCCAGATGGAAGAGAAACAGTGAAAAAGTTTAAATTGCATAGCAGTTGCACTGTTTTCCAGGCTGAGTGCCTGGCGATCGAGCAAGCTTGCAAGCTATGTCTCACACTCGATCTGGAAAATTCAACGATCTTCTCTGACTCTAAGTCAGCTTTACAGGAACTTAGGTTCAGAAGCAGTACCAACGCTACCATCAATAGTACTCAAAAATGCATAACGCAAATCAAAGCGAAAGGACACCAAATACAGTTCTCTTGGATAAAGGCTCACAACGGATTACTTGGCAATGAGGCAGCTGATGCCGCAGCTAAACACGCGGCACAGCTGCACAAGAAACCAGACTATTGTAAATTCCCGATATCCTACCACCGAAGAAACCTCCGGAGAGAAACTATGGACACGCATAATAGCATATATCAGAGCAGCACCACAGGACAACATCTGAAGGCATGGCTTCCCACCTTACATCACATCACAGAAATCCGACAACGAACACCGATCACTTTCCATCTGACTCAAATACTTACCGGCCACGGCTTCAACAAAGTCTACCTCCACAGACATAAAATCACCGATGACAATACCTGCCCATGCGATAACACCACACCGCAAACTATCAAACATCTCTTAGAAGTTTGCCCAAAGTACACCATTCAAAGGCTAAAACATGAAACGGTATGCACCATTCACAACGTCGAACCATATCAATTAGATAAACTAATTGACAAAGAAAGTACAATAGAATCATTTATAGACTACACAAAATACATTGTAAACACATTAAAGAAATTTAATAACACGTGAATAAACTCAAAGCAATAACTAAGCAAAAGCACTAACATTGAAATAGGAAACTCTGGCAGCCCGTATCACTAGCGGGACCAACAGTAAAAGTCCAACTGCCGCCCGTATCCTTAGCGAGGACAGTTGGATTCATCCACAGTTATAACATAAAAAAAAAAAAAAAAAAAAAAAAAAAAAAAACCTAACCTAACCTAACCTAACCTAACCTAACCTAACCTAACCTAACCTAACCTAACCTAACCTAACCTAACCTAACCTAACCTAACCTAACCTAACCTAACCTAACCTAACCTAACCTAACCTAACCTAACCTAACCTAACCTAACCTAACCTAACCTAACCTAACCTAACCTAACCTAACCTAACCTAACCTAACCTAACCTAACCTAACCTAACCTAACCTAACCTAACCTAACCTAACCTAACCTAACCTAACCTAACCTAACCTAACCTAACCTAACCTAACCTAACCTAACCTAACCTAACCTAACCTAACCTAACCTAACCTAACCTAACCTAACCTAACCTAACCTAACCTAACCTAACCTAACCTAACCTAACCTAACCTAACCTAACCTAACCTAACCTTTTTTGTGCATCATTTTCCTGTCACATTTTTCGTGCATCGTCGACAAGTTCGGAGCGTCACTAGCGACGCCATAAGACGTCACCGGCCCTCGAAATTCTGGACTTTAAGAACTGGTATACAAATTCTTAAAAACTTAATTTAGACTATTACAACTATTTCAATTTCGGCCAAAATTTACTTAGGATAGACTTAGTACGATTAGAGTCAGGCACTCTAGAAATTAATATAAGATTATTTTAGATAAATAAGACTCTAGATGCAAGCCACCTAGATATATATAAATTAGACCATTGTAACCTCCACTTTACAGAGGCTTACCTTAGTAATTAAGACTTCCCCCCATATACAGGGGCTCAAGATACCAATAGCCCGCGAAATAAATAAAAAATTGAAATAAGCGGGAGCCTACCCCCCCACATCTCTGCAGCTATAGCTGTTGCTGGAGTGTCCTTTCTGACATCGTCAAATTAACTTTAGCACAACTCCCCAAAATGTCAGGCGGTTTCGGCATGAGAACACCTCCGATGAAAGCACCAGGGAGCAGTGTCAGGCGCAGCATAGGTGAGTGGGAAGCGGTGAAAAACTTTCCAGAGGGAAACACCAAGCCGCGGAACTCCACCTCCGGAACAAAACCGAACGCGGCTCCAGCAAAAGTGACAACAAGGTCACCGCAAAAAAGCACCGAAAGACTCCCCACAAAAGACCAGGACACAGACAGGGTAAGAGAGGCAAGAAACTGCCTCACAAAAGCTAAAATACAACTGAACAGCGCCAAAAACTTAAAGACAGAAATAAAAAATGAAGTCATAAAAGCGCTGGATCAGTTGTATAAAATTGTGAAAGAGGCCGTAGCGGAGGGAAAAGGAGAGAAGGAAGAAAACATGAGCGGAGCAGCACCCAAATGCGGGACTACAGACGCGACCTTCACTTCCTTAGAGCCAGAAAGAAAGGTAAGTGGCAACAGAGGAAGAATGGAAAACGACGGCATGAATGAAATGAAAGAGATGATGGAGGCTAACACAAGGCTCGTAGAAGAGAACAACGCGCTGCTAAAAGAAATGAAAGAAAGAATGGTGATGCACGAAAGTTACGCGAGTGTCGCAGCAGTTGCCCCCAGAGTGCAAGCGAGCGTAAAGCAGATCACGCCAAAACCAACGTTGCACTCTGTGGTCATAACTTCAAACGATGACATGGAAACCGGGGAGGCCGTCCTAGATAAAGTAAGAAAGGCGATGGATGCAAAGAGTGGATGGATAACTGTGGAAAGAGTAAGAAAAGCGAAGGACAGAAAGGTAATAATGGGTCTAGGGAGCACCCAGGAGAGAGATAGAGTGAAAGAAAGACTGAAGAAAGAGGGAACTGGACTTCTAGTCGAGGACGTCAAAAACAGAGACCCGCTCCTGCTCCTAAGGGGCGTCCTTGCGGTGAACACCGACGAGGATATCGTAAATGCCCTAAGGCGGCAGAACCGGAATGTCTTTGACGGCCTCGACGAAGAGGACAGCAGAATAAACGTAAAGTATAAAAGGAAGGCTAGAAACCCCCACATGAGCAATGTGGTCGTGTGCGTATCTCCGAACCTGTGGCAGAGAATGACAGCGGCTGGATCAGTCCACATTGACCTGCAGCGGATAAAGGTTGAAGACCAGTCTCCACTGGTGCAATGCACTCGCTGCCTGGGCTATGGGCACAGCAAGCGTTTCTGCAAAGAAACTGAGGACAAATGCAGTCATTGTGGAGGACTACACATGAAGGCGCAATGCCCGGAAATTGCCATCGGGACTGAACCCACATGCTGCAATTGTCTTCAAGCAGGAAAAGAAGCCAATGCACATAATGCTTTTAGCCAGGAGTGCCCGGTAAGAAAGCGATGGGACGAAATAGCACGGTCAACAGTGGCATATTGCTAAGGTGGACAAAAAGGCGAACACAGCTCAGACCAGCAAACACAGACTGGTGCGGACTAATCTACAGAGGCCAAGGTTGCCAACGAACAAACTCCACATAAAGGCAAAGAACCGCAGAATACCAGTGGCATTCCTGCAGGAACGTTTTGCGGGATTGGCTGTGAAAAAGGGAAGGAATAATAGTAGGACAAACTTACAGACCTGCGGCGACTCCAGAGCCAAACTCCAAACGGTTACTAGCCATAGTTGCCCTCTCCCGCTGGCATTCGAAAGTAGGGATAACTCAAAATTATCCCTCCAGGACAAAATGTTATCCTTGTTCTGGATCAGGGCCTACGCGGGTCTAAATGGCAACATGAGAGCTAACCATAAAGCAAAGGAAACCGCTGCAGGTCTGGAAAGTAAAGAAAAAACCCTTGTGCATTACTATCAGGTTATAGTAGAAATAGTAAATAATAGAAATAAGTACAAATAATAATATGTTTATTAAATATAGTGACTATATTTTAAATAATCATATGTAAAATTTAAGAAAAACAAAGAAAAAACATAAGGAATAATTGTAAATAGAAAACAATAATATAATATAAGTACGTGTAATATGTTTCCCTAGGTCTACGAAAAGGACCTTTTGTAAAATAAAAACGTAGCAAAGTAAGATAATGATGCACACCAGGTCGAAACAAGGACCTCATGTAAAAATAAAAATAGTCGTGTAGACCTTATTGCCCTACCCTGTCCTAACCTGTATCCGTGTAAACACGAATAAAAGAAAATAAATAAAAAATAAAAAGTAATTAGAATAGACAGATAGCTGGGAGTCCCACCCAGAAAAGTTGTAAAAGAGGATGTATGAAAGAGACACAGTATGCAGAATGAAAGTGCGAGAGGCACAAAAGTGAGAACTGGAATGAATGAGAAACAGCAAACACAGGCTCCGATTATGTTGGAGGTAGGCGTTAAAAAAAAAAAAAAAAAAAAAAAAAAAAAAAAAAAAAAAAAAAAAAAAAAAAACCTAACCTAACCTAACCAAACCTAACCTTTTTTTTTTTTTTTTTTTTTTTGTTGACGGAGTGGAGAATGCATTTACGCATCCCCCCCTGGTCGCGGGTAGACCGTGCAATGGGGGGGTATGTGGGACTCGCCGCTCTCGGGTCCCTCTCCTGCGAGAGGGGGAGAGCCTAGCCCTACCCACTAGATCTCCACTCCGGCGTTTCTCCCTCTGAGCCGTTTTCGAAGGCGCCATGGGATCGCGAACATGTCACCATGACGCCCTCCGGCGGCCCCGGCCAAGTGCCAGGGCACCCGCACTAAGGAGGGCGAGACCGAAACGCTTGGTCTCGCCCCCGACAACGTCGTGTGTGGGGCCGTGCAATGCGGGTCCCGTACCCGCTGGCCCCACTAGGGGTCTAGGCGTAGAAAGTTTCTTCGCCTTCGACCCCGTTGTCTGCGTCGCATGGGCGGGGCATCTGGTGCCGCCTCGCGCTCGCGCTCCGCCGCCTCCTTCTGCAGCATCACTTGTTCGCAGAAGGAGGCTACCGCCTCCCAGTTCCTCTCGCTGCTCAGCATCGATGTGACGATGGCGTGCAGCGAGAGGTCCCTCAGCCCCGTGTCGGCAACGAGAGCCGTTCTTTCGACGACCCAGCGATTGCACTCTTCTAGAGTGTGCTGGGCCGTGTCTTCCGGCGCTCCGCATTCTGGGCACTCGGGCCCCGGCTCCCTCCCAATCCTGTGCAGGTATTGTCCAAAACATCCATGCCCGGACAACACCTGCGTCATGCGGTAGGTCAGGGTCCCCTTTTTTCTGACCACCCACTTATCCATGCTTGGGAGGATAGCCGCTATGGTTCGAAGACCATAAAGGCTATCCTCCAAGGCATCCCTCCACTTCTCTTGCAGGCGCTCTACCGCTGCCCGCGCCATCCTCTCCCCTTCCTCTGGGTCGGGAGGCTCATTTGCCCTCCTTGCCTCAGCCCTCCATCGGTATCTTTCCGCCAGCACCTCGGCGTCTAGTTCCCACGGCGGGGTGCCGGCCAAAAGACACACTGCGGCATAGGCCGTGGTGCGGTAGGCCCTCGCCATTCTTTGCGCCACCACCTTCTGCGGGCGACGGAGCATGCGCTTAGCACGCTCCTTTAACCGGTCTGCCCACACGGGTGCTCCATAGAGAGCCATGCTTCGAACTACCCCCGCATATAAACGCCTGCATGGGGCGTTCGGGCCTCTCAAATTCGGCAGCAGGCGACTCAGTGCCGAAGCAGCACCAACGAGACGGGGCGCTAATTTAGCGAAGTGTTCTTCGAAGTTCCATCCTCTGTCCAGGACGAGGCCCAAGTACTTAATGTGGGCCCCGACATGGATGGCTTCGCCCTCGACCTTGATTTCGGCGTTCGCTTGGACCCGCCAGCGTCCCCCAAGGACCATGGCTTCGGTTTTTTGAAGGGCAACGCGGAGCCCCAGGAGACGTATACGGCTCACCATCATCTCTGTAGCCACCTCTGCCTGCCTCATAGTCTCCTTTTGCTGTCCACCCCGCACAGCCACAAGGGTATCGTCGGCATAGCACAGGGTGGTCATTCGCGGCAGTTGCGGCCCCCGGAGCACCCAGTCATATCCGAGGTTCCACAAAAGGGGTCCGAGAACGGATCCCTGTGGAACCCCGCACTCCATGGCCCTTGCGCGGCGAACACCGTTCTGCTCGTAGAGCACTACCCGCCCCGTCAGGTAGTGTTCCACGACCCCTCTAATGTACTGGGGCACGCCGTGGTAACGGAGGGCCTCACTGATTACCGCGTAGGGGAGAGAGCCGAAGGCGTTGGCTATGTCAAGTGACACTGCCACTACTCCCTCCCTTTCGCCCTCGGCGAGAACCGCAAACTCCCGAAGCGCACCCACCGCATCCAGCGTTGACCGTCCCCTACGAAAACCGAACTGGTTAATGCTCAGGTTGGGGCCCATTTCCTCCAGGTGCCGCTGGATGCGCGCCGCGAGGATCCGCTCGAAGAGCTTTCCGACTTCGTCCAGCAGAACTATGGGACGGTAGCCGGCAGGAGAGTCTGGTGGACGACCCTCCTTCCTGATGAGGCATAACCGACCTTCTTTCCAGCATCTCGGAAATCGCCCTTCCCTGAGGCAGTCCTCCAGGAGAGTTCTGAGGCGGTTTCCGAGATGCTTGAGGGCCAGGAAGAGCACTTTTCCCGGCACGCCATCGGGCCCCGGCGCCTTACGGGTGGCCCTCACTTTCCCAATAGCCCATTCCATTTCCTCGTCAGTGATGGGAGGGGGCTCGGTGGGAACTATTGGATCGGCTTCCGGAGCGGCCATCACCGGTGGGACGAACTCCGGCGCTTCGGGGAAGAGACCCTCCACAACCTGCCGGAGGAGATCTGGCTCCATGATTTCCATGGGAGAGGCGCGTTGGAGTTTATTTTGGACCATTCTATATGGTCTCCCCCATGGGTCTCTGTTAAGGGTCACCAGGAACTCCTCCCAGGCCTCATTCTTCGCCGTCTGTATAGCCAGCTTAAGGGCCTTTTTGCTTTGATCCAGCGCGGTGTGGAGCAGCTCCTCTTCTTCGTCAGTGTGCCGGCGTCTCCTGCATCGAGTGTACGCCCGACGGGCAGCGTTGCAGGTTGTACGCAGGACGGCGATTTCCGGAGTCCACCAATAGACCTGCCGTTCGCCCTTAAAAGGCCGGGCACGAGGCATGGACGCATCGCAAACCGCCGTCAGCGATGTCCGGAACTGGGCCGCCCTCTCTTCAATGCCTCCTTGAGCGGGTGGGGGACTGTTCCACGCCTCCATAATGGCAGCCTCTTCCGCCATTTCCCGGTCTAGGCGAGCCATAGACCATCTCCGGAACTGAGATTTATGACTGCCGGGTCCAACTGGAGTGCTTCTCTGTAGCCTGGAGACCCTCATACGAATGTACAAGTGATCCGAGAGGGTCTCCACGTCCCGGACAACTCGCCAGTCGGCAATACGCGCCGCAATTGTCGGGGATGCAAACGTGACATCAATGACGGATCCCCCATTTCTGCGGACGCACGTTTGTATGTTGCCGCGATTGAGGACGACCAAACCGAGCGCCGCCGCCCAGCTCTCCACTTCTGCGCCTCTCAGGTCTGTGTTAGGGCAACCCCATGCACGGCTCTTAGCATTGAGGTCTCCCATTAGGAGGATGGGTGTCTGGCCAGCCCCTCTCACCACCCCCTCAAGATCCTCCAGAAATCTTTCGAAGGCGTCGAAAGGCGGAATGGGGGAGAAGTAAGCCGACACGACAACCATTCCTCCCCACTTTGCAGCCACGTACCCCTGTCCCCTTCCGGTGCCAACAAGGATCTCTCCCGTCGCTGGGCCTACCAACGCTGCCTTGTTGTCGGTAGACCCTAGCCAGTTGGGCCGTGGGAGGACGGTATAAGGCTCTGACACTGCGGCCAGCGCAACATCCCACTCCGCAAGGTTCTGCATGAGCAGGTCTTGTGCCCGCGCGGAGCGACCGATGTTGCACTGCAGGACCTCTTTAAAACTTTGATGAGGGTGTGCTGGCATTACCCGTCCATCATGATTTCCTCCGGGGGGCTACCGGCTACCGTGGCTTGTGCCTCGAGGGCCTTGTTTCCACCTCTGCCAGGTACAACTCCTTTCGCCTTTGGGGGATTGCAGCTGAAGCCACCCATCCTGTGCCCCGCTGGCCGTTTCGCCTGGTGACAGACCGCGCAGAATGCTTTGCTTTTGCAGTCAGCCGCTTGGTGACCCGGTTTGCTGCAGCGGAAGCAAAGGTCACGCCTTTCAACTTGAGATGGGCACGTAGCCCTGGTGTGGCCAGTACCTAGGCATTTATAACACCTAAGTGCCTCCGTCTCAAGTGCCCTTACCTTGGCAACAGACCACCCTATCTGGATCCTCTTTGCTGCCACCTTACTTGCCACTTCGATGGGGCATTGTATTAGGGTCGAGCCAAGACCATTAAAACCAAAGCTGATCTTCCCCACCCTGACGTCGGCTGGTGCACAGCCCCCCTCGTTTGCGATAGCCCTAGCAACTGCGTCTGTGGTGGCAGTTTCGTCCAGCTCGGTGACACGGAGACGCGCCATCTTTATGGGCCTGTAGACTCGGGCCGCGTCTCCTATTGCCGCTATCAAGCGCTCTTTCAAAGCTTCGGCGGTGCGGCCGTTGTCCGTCCCGGCAACCTCAAGAATGCGGGCCCCATCCGCGGTCCTCTTCATTCTGACGCTGTCGAGGCCCACCTCAGCCAGCTGGAATGCTTGGGTGGCTCTCAGCATTACAGAGGCATAAGACTCCGTAGCCTCTGGCTTGAGAGCTACCACCACAGCCGCTGTTTTAGGCACAGCAAGTTTCTTCTTCTTGGCTACCGGGGACGACTTTTTCGGCGGTAGCTTGGCCGGAGCGGAAGCATGGGCGGCTTTCTTTTGCCTCCTACGCTGTTTACGGCTCCCTGCTTTCGTCCATTCCTGCTCCTTAGTCACCGATGATGGTGGTAGCAGCGGCGGCTGCGGAGCCGTCTTGTTGGCCCTCTTCGTTCGGGGAGCAGGGGGGGGAACTCCGTCTAGCTCCTGTCGTGCACGCCTGGTGGCCGCTTTCTGTCGCTTTGGGACAGGGGCAGGCCTCGCAGGAGGCATCAGAGTGGATCCCGATGTTGCTGAGCGCGTCTCTGCCGCTACAGGGGCAGAGGAAAGATCAGGCAGTGGGGTCCAGGGGTCGTCTGGCAAAGGAGCCGGCGTGGTCGCAGCGGCAGCCGATGCGGCTTTTTTGCGATCTGCCGCTAATGGCGGGCGTAGAGGTGGCTCCGGAGGAAGGCGGCTCCTTATTTCCTCTATCCGCGTATTGACCATACTTCCTATGGACTCATGCAGATTCTTGGACAAGTCCTCTTTGAATTTGGCCAAGGCCTGCGTTACCGCCCCCAGCATGGCATCGCCAGCGGTGATGGTTGGCACTGGACTCGGCGTTGGGACCTGCTTCTTGCCACGCTCAGAAAAGGCCTTTCTGAGTGCCTTGACTTCGGAAGCGGCATGCTCCAGCTCTTCTTTGAGCCTTTTGTTATTTGCTCGAAGGGCCTTTATTTCATCGCTTTCCTCTTTTGTGCCCATGGAGTTCATGGCCTCAATAATTTCGTGGCACTTATTATAGATACGTCCACGAATTGTCCCCTTTAGGTTCAGTGATTTCTTTACGTATTCGATCACTGTTTGTGCTGCCTTACGCGCTACGTCGGCAACATCTCCGTCCGCTGCTGGGGATATCCTCCCGTCAGTTGGGCTTTCGTCAGGCAACTCTTCGAGGTCCGACGTGATTTCCACAATCTGTTCCCTCGTCACGGGGAATGCCAGTTTATAGGGCTCTGCGGACGCAGAGAGGTCCACTTTCTTAATAAGGTTTTTGGCCTTAGTACTCCCTCTATACGCTACCGAGGCCTTGGACTTCATTATACCCGCCTGAGCTCCACGGGTCTTGCCCGTCTTTCCGCCTCTGCGGGCGGTGTTTATCTTCGGCATGTGTTCAGCCAGAATTGTGTCGTCTTCCGGATTGCGGACCCTTTTTTGGGCCGACTGTCTATGTTGGTCCCTCTCTTTCTCACAATGTACCATTGTGTCTTCGGAGTCCGTGTCCTGAGAGAGACGCCGCACTCTCTGCCTTGACCGCTCCTCTAAGGCCAGATCCGGACTCCGATCCCTCTGCGAGACATCAACGACATTGTCGTCATTCCTCGCTGGCAGGCCCTGAGAAGGGCCGTTTTCAGGATGGCCCTGAGAAGAGCCGTTTTTGGGTTGGCCCTGAGAAGGGCCGTTTTTGGGTTGGCCCTGAGAAGGGCCGTTTTGGGTTTTTTCCTTATAAGTCTCCATAAAATTCCCACGAGTAGGGTGACGTTGGCTGCACACTGGTCAGAGAACCCCAGTAACCAGAGTGCCCCTATTACGCTGCAGGGTCGGGCGGTACTGCAGGTTGGTGCACTAGCGACTGACTCCACCTCAGCCATGCATCTTCTCACGGTGCACCACGCTTAAGATTGGGGGTAATTTTTTATAGAGGTTTTCTTCCTCGCGGCCCGGCCGGTTAAGGCAAGGCCCCCGGTGCTCAGTACGAGCAACGGGTTGGTCCGGCGTCGACTAAGAGTCGAGTGCACCTGGCACATCACCGCACCCGTCGCCTCCATTTCTGGAGCGACCCACACTTCAATTTTTTTAATGTGGTTTTATTCCACAGCCACTCAACCCGGCATTAAGCCCACGCAGGAGAAGACTCGACTGCAACCGCCTATGACTGGTATTCGCAGAGGGAAGATAGCAAACGCGCAACTGAGCGGCTATCCTCCCCCTCCCAGGGTGCACCACGAGGAGGAACCAGCCCTGCACCCCAACCTAACTCTGAGCTAACCTAACTCTGAGCTAACCTAACTCTGAGCTAACCTAACTCTGAGCTAACCTAACTCTGAGCTTTTTTTTTTTTTTTTTTTTTTTTTTTTTTTTTTTTTTTTGATAACCCAGAGGAATGCATTGAATTGCATACCACTACGTAACATAAGGCCCCCGGGGGTGAGAGCCGAATATTACGCATTGGTTATGTGGGGCTCTCTAGTCCACTAAAAGACTAGCCTACCCACTAAACCTCTGGGATGCTGCCACCAATCCCTGTGCCGTAGTGGTGAAGCCATGGGATCGCGAACATGTCACCACGACTCCACCGGCACTTTCGCCCTAGGGCGAACCCTCACCGAAAGACACACTGTAGCATAACCAGCATGCCTTACCCTCACCACTTCCCCAAGCCCCCAGGAAGCAGAGACCGCCACCGTCACACGGTGCTTCGGTCCCACCCTCTTGGCTGCGGGAGGACAAACGCCCCTACCCCGCAGCTCGCCATGGGAGGACAAACGCCCCTACCCCACGACGTTTGGCTGGTATTCGCAGAGGGAAGATAGCAAGCGCGCAACTGAGCGGCTATCCTCCCCCTCCCAGGGTGCACCACGAGGAGGAACCAGCCCTGCACCCCAACCTAACTCTGAGCTAACCTAACTCTGAGCTAACCTAACTCCGAGCCTCACCTAACCACTCTATCCCCGAAACGGCCAGTTTAGTCGGGGGCAAACCTTAACACCGCGATCTATCATTGTGTTTGGATTTGGAAAGCGCCATCTATTGGATATTTTAGTGACGATTATCCCCGAATTCCGTCGGCGACTCACTTACGACACCTACGGGAAGTGAGATGGCAGCATTGAGCGGAAAGAAGGTTTAACAAATTGTCAAAATAAATACGCGCGTTTAATTTTCAATATATTTATAGGTATATTTATTCTGATAACCATTACTTTAGAAGTCTTGTTTTCTGAAATAAAAAAATAAAAAAAATAAAAAAAATAAATAAATATTTCCAAGTCCCATGAAATGAACTTATTTGTTAAAGTAATTATTTTTAATACCCGTGAGCGCTCCTATTTTGGAACTCAATCTTCAGTTCGACAACTGTGTATTAGTCGTAATCCATTACAAAAAAAAAAAAGCAATAAACTTCCAAATAAAATAGAATATCGACATTTTAGGTCCAGTACCTATCCATAGTATAATAATAATAGTAAAAATAGTATAATAATAATAGTAAATAATAGTGGACCAGACACCTACTCTAGTGCCGCCTGGTGGCAGAAAAAATATCGAAAACCCTCATTTAATCAGACATCGTTTTTTTTTTGTATTGCAACGCTGTGTTAGGTTACTTTCATGTTCGATAGTTTAGAGACGCCCTGTATGTTTCATTTATACAGTGTAACCCGCCAAGTGCGTGTCGAGGCCGACATGAACATCGCGTGTTATTTTATATTGATTGAAGAAAAAAAAAAAAAAATAAATAAACTTTCACCACTTTGCCTTTGCTTTTGCTTTGCTTTGTTAGTTCTGTTCTGCTTTGTGGGAAATCCTTTTTTATAGGTATATTTAAAGCGACAAGTAAACCAGAAAGAAAAAATATTTTCGTTGCCATTTAACTATGAACAACGTTATTAATAATTATAATGTTAAGTGAAAGAGGTGGTGTATTAGTACGAATTATTAGTTTTA
Organism: Thaumatotibia leucotreta; assembly: GCA_025490895.1. NCBI lineage: Eukaryota > Metazoa > Arthropoda > Insecta > Lepidoptera > Tortricidae > Thaumatotibia > Thaumatotibia leucotreta. The sequence continues at coordinate 21,232 of JALPQI010000945.1, read as the reverse complement.
TGGAAAGTTGGAATGCGATGGTATTCCACTCAGACTAGATTATAACCTGACGATACGAATTTCAATGTATCAAAGTTGTTATTGTTTATGAACATAATTTATTTATTTATTCTGCTGGACAGGCACGGATTGTTGGGTTTGTGTTTATACACCTCTGTTGAGGTTGTATTACCTATAGTTTTTATATAATTTATTTGTACTTTTTTATTGTCTTTTGGTTTTCTTCTTAGTCTTTGTTTAAAAAAAAATGTGTCAGTCGTAAATAAACTCTTGTTATACAGTCAGGTGCATGCTTTACTTTTCTATCCTTGCTATCGTTTGCTTCCCCAATAACCTCAGTAGATGGCGTTAATAGTACCGATTTATTCAATGGTTCCACAACACTTTCATTGGTCTTTAATGATTTTCGATAATTAAAATATTTGTTAAATTGCTTACTGTATTACCAGTAAGCCACATTATCCCCCCTTTGTAAGGTCACTTATATCAAGCTTATTAAATGCAGAAAAGTGTATTTATTTAGAGGTGAACATAAAACATGCGCCAGAGGAATATTGCGAATGCCTTTTCTATTACCAAATTTATGATACGTTCAGCGACCTCCAGTGGCGAGTAGAGAGAGCGAACGACACAGACACAATTCTAGATGGCGTTAGCAGATTTCATTCGCTGATTTTCTTGTTAGTTGTTAAATTGTTTAGTTAGTCGAACAACAGAAGGTTAATATCTGAAATTGTACTTTAACTGAAATAGTAATATTCAATGACCTTGGAGTACATTTTTAGGGTTCCGTAGCCAAAATGGCAAAAACGGAACCCTTATAGATTCGTCATGTCCGTCTGTCCGTCTGTCCGTCTGTCACAGCCGATTTACTCGGAAACTATAAATGCTACAGCAACGAAATTTGGTAGGGATATGTGTTGTATAAACCGCTACAGGATTATGATACTAAATTGTAAAAAAAAACTATTGGGGTGGGGGCCCTCCATACATGTAACTGAGGGATAGAAAAAAAAAATTAGTTGTATATAAACGTGTGGGGTATGAATAGAAAGGTCTTTGAAAATTATATGAAGGTTTATAAATCACATTTTTATTTAAGCAAATTGTTTTCGAGATATCAGCTCTCAAAGTCTGAAAAATGTGTCCCCCCCCCTCTATTTTTTAAACTACGCGATATAAAATTCTAAAAAAAATATATGTTATGCACATTAATAAACTCTATCAATGATTTTTGGTTTGATTCAATTATCTTTTATAGTTTTTGAGGTAGGTTGATTTAACTGTATTTTTTAAATAATAAATTGATAATGCTACGGAACCCTGTGCGCGCGAGTCCGACTCGCACTTGGCCGGTTTTTTGTTTTATTATTATTGGCAGTTAAGAAACTATACAGTGTGTAAATCTAATACGGGCGATCAATTAAACCAGGCATGGGATTCATTAGTGTAATCATGGATTACAAGGTTTTTTTAAAGATACTCTTAATTGTGACCCTACAGAATTTTTTTAAGATTATCGGAGCAGCAATGTAGGTACGAACATTTGTTTTTGTTGACATGGCAGTTATGTCATCTGCTTTTGAAATTAGCTGTCAACGAGTGTTTAACTCGCGTATGTTGCTCTACATTGCGCGCCGAATTATTATGTATGGAAAATTTTGTTGCTCTAATTAAAAAAAAAAAATATTTGAATGTACTTATTATGTCGTAAACTAACGCCAGTTAAAAGCTTCGCCCGTATTAGACTTACACCCTGTATATACGCCACTTTGATCTCGTACATTTTGAGTAATGCTGCTTTGTTTGCATTACTAATAAATATGAAAATGACGTCAGATTCAGCTATTCACTTTCCAAATTTTTGTATAGTGTACGTAAACTACGTAGGTAAACTCCTCCTACAATTTTGTTTCAGGTACTTATGGCTCGGGAATGGGATGAAATTGATAAAACACAAATAGGACTTTGTAATAATTTATTGTTGTAAGGTATAAATCTATGGAAGGCGACAGATTTGAGAAATTCACGTTGTAACAGTTGTCGTACCGGGCGCGCAGACCGCGAGGCGCAGCTCGCAGCCGCACGCGCACTCGCTACTCTTCATTACCCATTATAAATGTAAACGTTGATGTCCTTCATTATGTTTTCAGTGGTTGACTGCCGCTTTTCTAAATTCAAATTGTATTATGTATAATGATCGATTCGACCCTGAACAACATAATAATCGACAACTCAGATGGCACTCCAGAATTCGACTGCAGTGACGGTTACCTATCAACGAAATAGATTTTTCGGAATTAATATAACTATTTACATCTCTTCACTTTAATATTTACAGACTAGATAAACTCTTTATTTATTCAAATACGGACAAGTCATCGTCGATAACACGATTTTAACATAGTTCAATTCAAATATTGAATAAGTGAGTCGGTGTAGGTTTGACGGGCGCGCCGTGAGCGCGTGCGCGGCGCGGCGCTAGTGGCGCTACCCGCGCGCGGACAGGACGGCTGCCAGCAACAACGCGGCGCCGGCGTCGCACGCGGCGGGGGCGCGCGCGCCGCGCGACCGCGACAACGTCGCCGCCATCTTATCGCCTGCAACACGAAGGATTGTTACAAAAGAGCGACCAGGAATTGAATAAATAATAGTAAATAAACAAATTTCTCGGGACATCTCGACAAATCGACCTAGTCCCCCTCAAAAGGCTCTTGATGTATATACAATATACATAGTATAGATACTGAAGTACATAAACAGCCATGACCAAGAAATAAATATTTATGACAAATACATGCCCTCGCCGGGATTCGTACTCGGAGCTTCTAGCTTCGTAGGCATCACTACCATCATTCCTTAAACTGTGTCGGTTATTACTACGAGTAGGATTTTATTTCTTATGAAATCTGAGAGGTTATCATTTCAAGGGTCAGAAGAGTACGTAATTTTCGAAACATAACCATGTTTGACTGTTCATAGGAACGATAACTGCATCGTGCTCACTGGAGCACGTAGGAGTACGGGTAGTATCGCGCGACTCACTGCCTTCGGAGACGTAGACGTAGATGGCGGCGGGCTCGGTGTTGGGCGCGCGGCAGGAGTAGTTGCCGGAGTGGCGCGGCGCGGCGTCGCGGATGGTGAGCGCCGACTGCGTGCGCGCGCCCGGCGCCGTCGCCACCGCCACGCCGCGCGCCAAGTCGTAGTTGATCATGCGCGAGTTGTGGTACCAGAACACGTACTGCGGCGGGACGGGGCTCTGCGGACGAGTCACATGTGTGAGTAAAGCAGCAGTGTAAATAAATTGATTTTAGAAAACGTAACAATGTATTTTATAAGATAAGCGAATGTGTTAATAGATGCTATTCTGTTAGGGAAGATAATGCCTATATGCCAGGAGATTCCTTCATAGAGGTGGAGCGCACGAAGCAGAGGTCAAGGGAAATTTGGCATGTAGCACATGGAGAGCTTTATTTTAGTGAACACTAACTTAGAAATTGCAGCAAAAAAGTTTATTGAAACCTCCGGGGGACAACGTTTACAAAGAAAATCAGATTACAATAGTACTATCTAGATCGACCTAAAATGTCCAAAATAGTGCGTATTTAATTACCAACTCAACAAAATAATCGGGTCCTTGTGTCGAGTAAAATTACAGTTTTTACTATGCTCTCAGTACAGCGACATCTAGTGTTACATTGAATAAATGTATACATAGAACTAATAATCTAAAACATACTTTTAGTTCATACTTCATTTGCATTTACCTATTGATACACGCGGCGCATCATTGGTAATTTAAAAACTCTGAGAAGTACACAAAATGATGCAGTATAAACTGAACTAAACTATCTAGGTACTAGTTACCTACAAAATTGTAAATAATAGAACATACAAAAGACAACATTTTTACGTGTGGAACGTTTCACTAATATCCAAGTGACACAAAACATAGGGTTTCAGATTTTAATGCTAGGGAAAAAGTATATTCTGCGTGTTGTTTACATCGGAATCAAGAACTACTAGCGCCATCTACTTACCGTATGACTAACTAAACTCGTAGTCATTAGAATCAGTGGTATATTTCTGTATCCGGTTCAACAGTCCAACCCCTATTAGTAATAGTAGTACAGTCAAGGGCAAAAATATGTATACACTTTTGCACCTTATTTTCACGGCATAAGATAAAAAAGTGTATACATATTTATGCCCTTGACTGTACTGCAAATTAACGGCCTTATTCATAAAAAGTTACGCGCCCGCTGATGGGTCGTTGTTGACCGGATGACTAAAAACGTTATTCATAAACGTTCAATAGCGCTATTCAGCCGCTCAAACCTACTATAAATCCCCCGAAAGTTATAGAGCCGAGGACCCTTCTATAACGGTCTCATAACTTCTTATTTAACAAGATGGCTGCCAAAATTTTAATCAGCTGATTTTTGACAGGTGCATAACCATGCGTTTAAAGTAGGCAGAAGAGAAAAGATAAAGGTATGATTTGGTATATAGTTTTTTATATCGTCTATTCATCTGATTATTATTAAATATGTATCCAGAGATACTTAATTATATTTAGATAGGTATTTAAATAAATATCCGATGATTTATTGTAAGTAGTTACGCAGTTTCGATTTTCTCTACATGCAACATTACACGAATCAGAAATGGTGGGAAAACTAATCTCCAACTTTTTTAATTTAAAATTTTGTTGATAGTTTTTCAACCATTTCAACTTCAACGTCAATACGCAGTGAGACTCCATCATGCAGGCCTTAAACGCTATTGACGCCATAAATAATTTGTGTAATCCGCCGCGGCGTCCAAAAATATATAACATAAGGGCAGATCCCATTGAGGATCTGCCCGAGGTTGAATTTAGGCGGCGCTACCGCTTTAATAAGGCGACTGTTTTGTATATAGTAGAGTTGGTGAAAGAAGACCTGAAGAAAGATCGCAGAGGAGCTGGCCTCACACCAGAACTTCAGGTTCTAACTGCAATTAGGTGTTGGGGTCGCAAGGAAGTAAATATTTATTTATTACTTACCCGTACTACTAACTGCCCATACCTAGGTACTAACTAGCCATACAATTATGTTTCGTTATCTGACCGTCATCGCAAGTACCTAATAATCATAAAGCTAACTGTTTTGATTAGTTACCTAGGTAAAAGAATACGTAGTAAGTACCTAATAATTTCAGGTTCAAGATGATAATATAATTATTTGAGATAAAAGTAAGTAACAAGGAATTAGGAAATATTTGCGAATTCCCGCCAGACAGCTGTCAAACTTTTTTTTAATTTGCGGTGAGACCACATTTTTGTCTATGATTTTGTCAAGGCGCCAACATAACGCGTCTAATCCGTTCAACAGCGGCTCAACAGTTATCGGAGAGATATTGAGCGTTTATGAATAACACTTCTTATAAACCGTTCAACAAGACTTATCGGCTCGATAACTATTGGGCCCCTCAAACCTTCAACAAGGAATTTTTATGAATAAGGCCGTAAAAATTTATGTGGGCAGAAAACTCTTTGCGCCTACATTTTTTGAATTTTCCGCCTGTTTTACGGCGTTACCCGACGTAACGGCGCCCAGGATGAAGGCCTCGAGCACGTGCAGTGCCACAAGCCTGCATCCACCGCACACCGGTACCTTCTCGATGATGCAGACGAGGCTGATGGTGGAGCCGGCGTCCACGTGGTGCTCGTCGGCGCCCAGGATGAAGGCCTCGGGCACGAGCACGTGCCGCGCCACCAGCCTGCATCCACCGCACACCGGTACCTTCTCGATGATGCAGACGAGGCTGATGGTGGAGCCGGCGTCCACGTGGTGCTCGTCGGCGCCCAGGATGAAGGCCTCGGGCACGAGCACGTGAAGCGCGACCAGCCGGGACAGCGCTCCGGCCGCCGTCGGCACCTGGCACTCGTACGTGCCGTTGTCGCGCTTCTGCACAAACTTGATCTGTAGCGTCCAGTCGTCCGAGCCCTCGCTGTGGAGAACCTGCAATCACAAACACTGTAAGAGAACCTGTAGGAAAATGTTGAGGTGAGAATAGGTCTAAGAGCTAGATCCGGCGCTACGCAACGTGAAGTGATACGGAACTGATGGGTGGAAATATGTCGCATGCAGTGACTAAAATATTTCAAAGATCTTCATTTATTAAATGATGTGAAAAATGTGGAAACATTCTTACAATATCCGTATGTTACAATTAGGTAAATAGATTTCTTATGCATCTTGTTAATGATTTTTTGCAAAATAAAATAGTAGAAGCTTGGATCAAATTTTTCTTGTGCATTTTGGATAAATGTTCGTACCTGGAAACGCTCATCATTCGTATACATGAATAGGCCGGAGCTAATAATGTGCCAGTCGCGTCTCCGCACCCAGGATATCTGGAACAAGAATGAGATTTTAAAACAACTTCGTTCATTTCGCCATAATCTACATGTGCTTACCAAGAGTCGCTCTAATACATCAGTGTGAGCGTGATAGACGGCTTTACGTATGAAGTAAATGCTAACGTAAACGTTAGCCTACTTAGCACAAGTTGCAGAAGATTCTGTACAATAGAGTAGTCTCACCCCTCGCTCCCCGAGGTGGCGCACGGGGCAGTGCAGGAAGGCGGTGGAGCCGAGCTGCGCCAGCACGTCCTCGCGCGTGGCGTTCAGCACGGGCTGCCGGCGCCGCGCCTCCAGCGACGCGTACCTGCCAATGTACAAGTTCTAGATCATTCTCAAAATTTCGTAAAAGTACTGGATCATGACTTTCAAGAGGAAATTTTCATGCAAGTTGCCATTGAGCACATTTTCTTCCAGTGGAAGGATGCTTCCAATCCCTACAATTGACGATCGCGATATCGGTCATTCTCCAGGCGTGCATTTTTACATGTCTTCGCTCTTTAAAAATATTAAAGTATAAGTTTTCTCATATATTATATTTTTTGAGCATAGACTGTATTCGTTTTCAGCTGTACATGATTTTTCATGTACGTATATTAAACACAAAGGGTAGAAAAAAATACGTTAAGGGTCATTCTCCTAATTCACACGTCGCGTCCCACTACCCGATTCACTAACATATTAATTTCTCCTTACGATATACATAAAGAAACGCCAACGAAAGCTAGTTCTTTGAACAAAACAAAATACCTTTTAATGGTACAAAAAATATCAAATGAATAAAGTACTATATGACTAAGATATCAACGATCAACACTTTGTCTCGAAAGCTGTCCTAATTGTCGCGTCACATCTAGTCATTGTCATACGAGCACTCTGAATGTAGGTACGGACCTCACTATCGCCTTTCGGTCTAGCCCACAGTCGTGTCTAGAGTCCTGTGTGGGATGGGCGTGTCAGTTGTGTTCTGGAAGGAGACTATGAACCATTGTCTCTAATTCACGCGGCTTGGTTCACAAATATTCTAATTAACACGTTCACATTTTAAAATTCAACTAGTAACTCTATTGCGCCGAGAATTACAGTATACATTAAAAATCGCATTATTTAATACATATTAGATTCTGCAGTATATTGCATGTACAAAAAACAAGATATTTTTTATTTTTCAAGAAAACCTAAATAACGCGTCTAATTCACGCGTCAAAAATGACCGCGTTAATTAGAAATTGGTTATAAAATATATGGAATAAGTGATATCTATCGATAAAAACTCACTACTTATACCTACGTTAATAATATTTTCTCGAATATGGAATGAAATGTTAGTTTGTAACTTTTTTTTTCTAATTCACACGTCAAGCAAAATCTAAAATATTATAATTAACGCGTCGTTTCCATAAGTCACTCGCCCTCCATAAGTGTAATGTTCTAATTAACACGTCCTTTTTCTAATTCACACGTCACATAAATTTTGATTGTTTTTTAAATAATTATCCTTTCATAATTATAAAGTGACGCATAGACATTTAAGTTTCTACGATCAATATGTTACTATGTTTGTAAAGATATTCATTGAAAAGTAAGTAGAAAAAAAGCGACGTGTTAATTAGGATTCTAGCACAAATCTGGAGAATGACCGATATGTGACGTGTCAGTTACAGACACTGTATCAACTCATAAAGTGCCTTAGAAATTTAGCAATAAATGTACGAAGAACGATACCAAGAACTTTCCATGTCACCATCAGCCTATGATCCACTCCTGGTCGTAGACCTCTCCTATTAACTATGCGTATAGACGCATTAGGAGGTAAATGCCCTATAATCGCCACGCTGGGCAAGCGGATTGGCGATCGCAGTAATGTGTCCACTATGATGACGCTGCTGCAGATCATCAATCTTTTATCAAATAATGGTCAGTGACACTTCAATCCCTTAGTCGGCTCTTACGACACCCGCAGGAGGAGTTGGGGTGGTGACAAATGTATTCTTACTGCCGTCACCACACGGACTTTCCATGTGAACATTGTCAATTTTGGAAACTTCTCGTGGGTGCATCGTACCACAGTTCCCGCCAGGCCGGCGCCTCCTCCGCGCCAAGCGCCGCATCTAGCGCGTCCGGCGCGTCCAGCGCGGCGTCCAGCGGCCCCTCCAGCGCGTCCAGCGGCACGCCCGCGCTCTCCGCCAGCGCGCCCGGCGGGCTCGGCGACACCTCCCAGCTGGCGCGAGCGGCGCCTGCACCAGCGACGGTCAAACTCAGATTCTTCATTCAAACGAAAATTATTAGCAAAGTTACTGACTTAGATACATAAAAGGCATTTGCAAAATATATGAAATTTTACCTTCCAATAAAATTATTATTATGTTTCCTAGACTTCGGATATCTTCAGGATGTGAGAGCGTAGCGTCTCCCAATGACCGATAGATGCCGCTAGCGTCTATGAAGCCGCTCCACAGCCCGTAGCGCGCCGCTGTGACGTAGTTTCCGCCCAGACAGCTTCCTGTAACCAACCAGCTCGCACCCGGCGACTCGCCGCCATTTCATTGTTGAGGAGAATGTAAAGGTTGATAAAATATTGCCACCAGGAAGGCATTATCCAGATATCCGAAGTCTAGGAAACATAATAATAATTTTATTGGAAGGTAAAATTTCATATTATGTGTTCCGTTCGACTTCGGATATCTTCAGGATGTGAGACCTGTCTATTATCTCCTGGTGGCGAGTCAGCGGGTGCAGAAATGTTAGGGCTCTACTGCCCTAAAACAACCAATGAATTTTGACGTGTAGTCAATAAAATTAAGAATACATGATGCATCGCTTTGCATTCAGAGGTTAAGAATAGGCTCAAACGAGGCTTTTCGGTTAGGTAGAGTAGATATCCGCAGATTATATATAGGACTTACTTATCCGCAGATTTTACACATAAGTTTCACATAATATTTTCGGTAATTTATACGAATAGACACGTCCAGAATACCGTCGAATAATAATAATAATTCATATTTTGATGTTATCGAATTTAGAACGGAATTTCAGACAGAAAATAATTAAGTGAGAATTATTAGAATAATTGTCTACGTATAATACAGTATAGTGTAAGGTCATGGACTCTAGACTCGGTATTAACATTCCATATGTGGGTTTCTCTCTGATGTCGTACAGCTGTTCAGATTAAAACTAGTATTCTTTAAGCGTTTAATCAAACAGGCACCTTGAAGGCGAAGGTTTCGCCAAATAAATACTTTACAAATAATATTAATCAGAGATTATCGTTCGCTACGCTAAATGCGATAAAATATGTGAGGATATTTTCGTTACTTGATTTGATGAGATAGCTGGCAGACGATGTTATTTTTAGCGTACGACGATGACTATTTTCCATATGGGCGTACCTGTTTTTACTTTGGAGAAACGCCAACGGAACACCAGCAGACTTTTCTTTTGATCTGGTCAGTCAGCGTCGGTGTAGTAGCGTTCCGCTTACCTAAACGCATCGTGCGTTCAGTTAGGGCCAGTAGACCGAGGCATACTGTGGCACGTGGGCGTTTGAGGTGAGCGAACAGGTCGATGGACGGGGTACCCTAGCGGGTGAAGATCTGCTCAGTGGCCTCCGGGCGCTGGTGCCGCTCGGGGGCGCAGAGTCCCCTAGCTCGTCCGTCGACTTTCTGAAAGTACCGACCTGTAGGTATATGAACCGAACTGGTTCCGTAAGTTGTGAACCTGTAGTGCGTAGGCAATTCCCTGATGCCAATACTTTCTGCGTTGGTCGTTGTAACTAATAATCATACTAACTATCGATCTCCTCAGGTTCTCCTTAAGTTTTAAAGAGTAGTTTTTTTTTTTTTTTTTTGGAGTCGCAGTGCAAGTTCCCTGTTGGAGACCACGCACCGGCTTCCTGTTGAGGACCGACTGAGAATGCGGTGCGTTGATCAATATACTCAATATAGTGTTTCCTTCTTACCTCGATATGAACGTATTTTATTACGTTCTTAATCCACCATGGGAGATTCCCTCAAGAGTCCGGTTGGCAGATGAGATGGGCGCTGGCATGGGACTCTGTAATCGCCCGAAGCAGTGTTAGGGCCTGCGAAAGTGCAACCAGCCTCCATGGACGCCCAAGTTCGTAAGGTTGAGTCCGTCTAGGAGCGCACGGCGTTGGACGCGAGACACTGTCTCGCAACTAATCATTTACCTTATTTTCCCTGCAGGACGCAAATGTTGTGGCTATGGTTTGAGTAAGGGTTGTAACGTATTTCAGGTAGTATATTTGCTAACCTAGGTTGATGGGGGTCGATCTGGTAATCTGTACTCCTTTTTCGACTGGATTGCTATCAGGAAATAGTCTTGATAGGTGATCAAACGTTGGTCAGAAATGTATCATGTGGAAGCAGTCACGGACGTATCCAATTGTTTACTTACAAATAATATTAAGTATACTAAAACTGCCCAGGACCGGAGTCAGAGGTGAACAGTCGTGTTGGGGACCAGGACTTTCTTTGGGTCGTTGCGCTAGAGAAGTAAGTTCAGCTATTAATATGGGAGACCTTTAATCGGCTCTGGGAAAGAATAATCTGTGTAGGGACAGCACCGGGCATAGCAATACGCTTAGATAAAAACGAAGAATTTATATTCTGTGACGAGTATACCGGTGTTTCGAGCTATCTCTCCATGGCCTCTTTCCTCGAGCAGCTGTATCTCGAGCTCGCTTACGACCGGGGGATTTTTGTCCCAAATTTGTTTATTGCCCTCGGAGAAATGGTCCGTTTTATGAGGAGGAACCCGTATTGTTGGAGAACGAGTGCGAGTAGAGAGATTATAAGAAATCTGTTTCCAAACCTTGTCAATACCATCAGTTTTCAGAAAGCAGGCCCGCGGATTTGAGTGTCTGAGGAATCCGGGGCTGATCAAACATTTGTAGAATAACATGAGATATTACGTTACAGATTCCATTCATTGTCGAACAGGTCTTCGGTTTGGTGCACTAAGTTTTCCTGCTTCTGCTGTATTGGATCGTGGGAGACTGCAGGTAGTATTTGAATATAGATACAACGTACAGATTTCCTATAGAACAATAGGACGCAGTTGCTTGTGACTCGGTCAGCCACTACAACGGATCCTCGATCGAGAACGAGGGATCTGCAATCCCCCCAGCTGCAGTAGGCACGTGTATGTCTATCAGGGACACCCGAAGCAGGAGCACCAGACTGTGGTTTGCAATGCTTCCGCTCGGCAGGCGGCGCCAGGGTGGTTGCCGGCATCAGCTCTTACGTGATATGGGGGGGCCAAACTGACAAGAGTCGTTGGCGCTTTCGCGTTGGGCAGAGCTTCCACCGTATGGCGAATATCGCGGGCGGTGGCGTCATCCGGCCAGTTGGCAGCCGGCAGCGAGGCGTTATCGTGGCGTCATTGTATCGGCTTTGCGGGCCACTGTAGTTGCACAATGAACTTCATCGGACCAATTGTATTGTGACTTGTAGCGCCATTGCGGTGGTCGCGTGAATGTAGCGGTTTCGTGATCGGCAGCAACATTGAGGTGGGTTATACCGCCATGCCTGGACAACATCAGCATCAGCATCGAACGGCAGTATTATTACCTGTAATGTCATCATTCAATACCGATGGTGCCGTCGCGACGACTAGTGAAGTCGGGACCGGTGGCGTGGTTGCGGCAGCCAATGAGGCGAGGACCGGTGGCACCGTTGTAGCGCCCAGTGAGGTCGGGATCGGTAGCATCGTAGTCACACCCCGTCAAAAAACGGGATCGGTGGTGCCGGCATGGCACTCAACGACTTTAGTACCTGTGGCACCCACGTGGCGAGCAGTGAGCTCAGGACGGGTGGTGCCCACGTGGCAGCTAGCGACGTCGGGGCCGGCGGCACCGACATGGCGTCAGTGAGGTCAGGGCCGGTGGCGCTCACGTGGCGTTCAGTAACGTCGGGACCGGGGGCGGCCAGCGTCGGGACCGATGGCGTCCCCGTGACAGCTAGCGACGTCAGGCCCGGTGGCACCAACATGGCAGCCAGTGGGATCCCCACCCCGGTGGCACCGTCGTGGCGGCCAGTGAGGTCGGGATCGGAGGCGCCCCCGTGGCGGCCAGTGAGATCAGGACCGGTGGCGCCCATGTGGCGGCCAGTGAGGTCGGGATCGGTGGCGCCTAGGTGGCGGCCAGTGAGATCAGGATCGGTGGCGCCCATGTGGCGGCCAGTGAGGGCAGGATCGGTGGCGCCCATGTGCGGCCAGTGAGGTCGGGATCCGAGGCGCCCTCGTGGCGGCCAGTGAGGTCAGGATCGGTGGCGCCCAGGTGGCGGCCAGTGACATCAGGACCGGTGGCGCCCAGGTGGCGGCCAGTGAGGTCAGGACCGGTGGCGCCCACGAGGCGGCCAGTGAGGTCAGGATCGGTGGCGCCCAGGTGGCGGCCAGTGACATCAGTACCGGTGGCGCCCAGGTGGCGGCCTGTGAGGTCAGGATCGGTGGCGCCCAGGTGGCGGCCAGTGACATCAGAACCGGTGGCGCCCAGGTGGCGGCCAGTGAGGTCAGGACCGGTGGCGCCCACGAGGCGGCCAGTGAGGTCAGGATCGGTGGCGCCCAGGTGGCGGGCAGTGAGGTCAGGACCGGTGGCACCCACATGGCGGCCAATGAAGTCGGGACCGGTGGTGCCCACGAGGCGGCCAGTGAGGTCAGGACCGGTGGCACCCACATGGCGGCCAATGAAGTCGGGACCGGTGGTGCCCACGTGGCAGCCAGTGAGGTCAGGATCGGTGGCGCCCACATGGCGGCCAATGAAGTCGGGCCCGGTGCTGCCCACGTGGCAGCCAGTGGCGACCACGTGGCGGCCTCTCATCACAACATTCGTCGCCATCCGCAGACTAGACTCCTTGGGTTAATAGAATATCATTAAGCTTACTCACCAATCGATCCGAGAGCGGAAAACGTAAAGAGTACCCAGGTCCAGCTGCAGCTCCCGGCGGCGGCGGCGGAGCGCGGGGTGGCCCCCGGCGCGCCCGGCCGCGGCGGCGACACGGCGGCGTCGGCGACGTGGCGGCGCGTGAACCGCCCCCGGCCGGCGGCGCCGCGCTGCCCGCGGCGACACGATGCTCGCGATGCACGTTTCCTCTCGTCGGGTGCGGAGCGGCTTACGTTACCGTATGAGAAGTGACGCGATTAAAAACACGCGTTAATCGGACGATTTCCTACTTTAAAAATCTCGGAAACGCCTACGACTGAACGACGGTAACGTTTAAAACACGATCGTGGTCGAGAACGTATTTCGCCAGAAAAAGTGGGTAGATCGAAGTCACTCTTGAAAATTGCGCGACGGACGCTATCGGTTCGAAAATACTTCGGGAACTCGATTATTCGAAATGAAATTTTAAAATTCGAATCTTAAATTTTCGTCGTGAATATTTAACGATAGACCACTTTCTTGACGATTAGCGAAACACTTCAAATGACTTCCTTAAAATAACTTTTCTGTTCGAGCAGAAGTTCCGAAATATAATTACTGGGAATTAAGTCGATCGAAAAGTTAAAGACCACGTGTCGAATTTAAATAAAAATACGCGGACCTTCGGCCAAGACGGTCGACGAAACAAATGAAATGGCGGCGAGTCGCCGGGTGCGAGCTGGTTGGTTACAGGAAGCTGTCTGGGCGGAAACTACGTCACAGCGGCGCGCTACGGGCTGTGGAGCGGCTTCATAGACGCTAGCGGCATCTATCGGTCATTGGGAGACGCTACGCTCTCACATCCTGAAGATATCCGAAGTCGAACGGAACACATAATATATGAGTTCTTCGTTATTTTCGCTGCGCTAAACTAAGTTGCCGCCGGCCGGCTTCGTTGAGCAGAAAAATAATGCAGGGTGTTGGTCAGCGGTGTCTGAATCCCTAAAGTACTTAAGGTATAACTGTAATTATGGTGTTATTTTTTAGCTAACATCCTGTACTAAAAATAACAACACCAAAAACCTATCTTAACAACCTAGTTTTCATGCACATTTAAATTAATTGAAAAATTAAGGCGAATTTGGTACCATTTTTCGTATTCAATATTTTTTTTGGCCTTGTTTTGCAATAGTTGCGTCAAATGATTAGCTTAATTAGTTTGCTTATCTAATGAGCTCTCTAACGAGTTTTTTTTGCAAAGATAGTACCGATAACACACATATAATTTCAGAAATACCTTATGCACCCGTATTCGTCTGTTTGAAATTTTAAAATTGCCGTCATTTAATTATGGATGGCACAAAAAAATGCATGGTTATTTATCGATGAAATTGATCGTAGTTTAAGCCCTTAAAAGCTCCGACACCGCTGAACAAACACCATGTATAAACACCTCAGCCGTTAAATGGGAAAGCCTTGGATCACATGTACAATTACACGTCGTCCGAGACATTTCTCACTTAACCGGCCTTGGCATGTAATCTACTATTTCAAGCAAATCAGAATGTGGCACTTCAGGTGTACAATGTTACTTTAATATTTGCGGTTTGCAATAAGATTTTTTATACAGAAAATGTTTATTAATAGCAAGGAAATAACTTCTCACAGACCGGCTGTCCTAATTTATCAGGCCTATCAGGCTAATTTATAAGTATTGTTTGATTGTTTGTCCCTTTCGCTCTTACAGACATAATGATAAGACCGAAATGTACAAAAAATACTTATATAGCAGTTTAATATAATAAGTAAGGAGGCGAATATGGGGATAAGTCTAAGGCCTGAGTACTTGAGTAGACGCTCAAATTGGGCGTCCAGCGGGTCGTGCGACGAGGCCTGCTGCGAGACGTCCATGTTAAACAAATGCAAACGTATACGCGCGGCCTGAGCGCACTCTGTTCAAATCCCTTGGACGCTCGACGCGTCGCCGCACACCTCGCCGGACTCTCGGCTAATAAGAGTGTCTACTGACGTGTCCTTGCCGGAGCGGGCTCGTGGCCGGGCGCGGGACCAGGCTCGAGGCCGGGCTCCTGCTCGGGTCCCGGATCGGGCGCCGGCGCGGGTCCCGCGGCGGCCGCGAGCGCGGCCAGCAGCAGAACGGCGCGCGCGCCGCGCATGCCGCCGCTACTGCCGCGCGGGCGCCGCCACACTCAAGAACGCGCGATCACTCACTACCCTGCAACGAAACATGGATCTTGTCAGTTTATTCGCTAGGATTTGTACAGTAATGTGTACAGTCACTGAAGTCACCGTCAATAGATCTTATACCATGAATGCCGCACAAATATCTGACACAAGCAACTGTAATTACAACGACGTCAGAGCGTGTCACAATACTTTCGTCCTTCGTGGTGTAAGGTCGTGGTATAAGATGGTGACGTGACTGTACGCGCATCACTTGTAGGTCAGAGGCCTATTTCTCAAAAACTTGTAACTAGTAATACATACAAGCAATTCCTTATTAATTAATTGTGTTAAAAAGAGATTTCCGCTCGTATTACAAAATTTTATCGTATTTTCCTTTTGATAAAGGGACCCCAGAACTACTGTAAATTGTAACTATAATATGCATCATCAAAACGCACATAAAAATAATATTTCAACAATTGCCTCTCAATGACAACTTTTGATCGATAGTATTTGTCTCCTTCTTATCGGGTTCCTATTACAAAAAGTCCGCGGACATAACAAATCACATATTCACATACGTGATACGAGAATATTAATACGTGTCTGTACGGGAGAACTGTTAAAGGGAACGTAGTATTAATCAGAGCTTGTCACGTGTCCGCCGGTTCCTGCCCGGAGTGCCCCGCGGCCTCCCCGGGGCCCCCGGGTCTCGTCCGGGATCCATTCATAATCGTAATCACAGGATTCCGTTCGCCGCCGCCAGCGGCCTCGGGGGGCCGAACTGTGGTGAATATAGGAAATCGGAAATTAGAATGCAAACCATCTCCGTCACTTCAACAATGTGGGATAATGGAGCGACAGAAATAGTACGAATTGTTGATGTTTGATGATTTCGGTAGCGCGGGTTCTTCTACGGTGAGAATTCACCAGATGCGAACAGAACCTACAAATAATTCATGTTTTTATCTGTAAAATTTAACGATTTGCTGTAGTAGTGTTTTTAATTTTAAAGGGATATTAATCCAATACCTATTAGGGGGGTCACTGATGTATGAAGAAAAAAAGCATTTGTTTTTACTGGGCACAGGTGTAAATTGTTCCGTAATTAGGTCGATAAGGAGTGTGCTAAATGATTTGGCTATCGGAATTAAATTTTTGCCTCCAGATCAATTTGAAAGATTTCATAGAAACTTCAGTATATTTTGTACTGACCACAGTTTATATACATATTTTTACTTTTTGTTGCAAGATGAGCTATGAGTATTGTGTTTACCTAGAAATAGCTTTTCTAAAGTTACGGAGCCAAAAGTACGAAAATAATAACTTTTTTAGGCCTCATACATTTTAGGAAAAGTTCTATTCAAATCCGGGGGCAGTAAAACTTAAATTAAAATTATAATAAAAATAAGAGTGATAATCAAACATCAAATGGCACCGTTTTGTAACTGTGCCCTCCAGAAAATTGACATTTTTGAGAAATGACCCACGCTAGTACAGTCACCGTCGGATATATCAGAGCGGCCAAGGTGAAGTCAACAAACAGATGTTTGTGAGCACCCTGGGTGACCCTGGCCGCTCAGGTCAGATAGCAGGCCTCTATAGTCACGGCGTTAGATTTCTTCAGGTGTTTATTTAATGAGCACCGAGCACCGTGGCCGCTCCGATATATCTAATGGCGACTGTATCTTAGCTTTTCCGTTCCAGAAAGATGCGAGGTTGTGATTGCGTTTCAACTGGTTTGAAAATAATGTCAGTGACAATGTAAAAATATAATAATACGAGAAATCTGTCTGCTCACGCTCGCGAAACAAGAATCATAAAATGATTTTTCTAAAGTAACGCATCATTGAACGTGGGTAGGTTGGTAGCACAAATGAAATATTAAATTAGATTTACATTTCGCAGTGAGTGAAGCAAAAGCTTACCAGCAAATATAAAGATTTCTTAATACACGTTTTTTTGCAAGCTTTGAGCACTAGCTAGTTAAATATGTACAATCGACAACACACCTGTGAACACAGGCAAAGCGCCACAAATATGTAAACAGAACTTTATTGCCTGGTCATAAAGGTGTGTATACATATTTCTGGCACTTTGTCTGTATCCACAGCTGTGTTGTCGATTGTACTTAACGACAGGTACATAAGTTATTTTAACATTTTTGTAAAAAACTACAAATCTACAGCATTTTTTAACTCGTTATTTTATCTCTCATGTGTACATACATGTCCACGAGTCGGTCAAAGCTGAACACGAAATAGGTTAACTTAAAACACATTTTTCGTGACAAATTGGACTCGAGGACAGAGACCAAATTGGACACAGTTCGTGAATATGTGTGGTCTCCTAGGAATACTTTACATTTTCATGATACTGCCATTCGTAGAGCTTATTATCTCTGTAGTGTTACATTACAGTTCAGACACAAACAAGCTTTTTAATGCTTCCATGATGCTCGTTTAAATTTAAATTTTATTCTCTTCTATTATATTCTAAGCATACCGTATTCGAGATTCTCTGGCTCGGATCGGTATTTATATTCGGATCGCAATTTCCACTGCAATTATTTCAAACGTAAAGTTGGTAGATGTTGGCCGCTGTTACGTAACAAATCAAAGCCTCAATTTTGTCATCGAATGGACACTCAATACTTAATATTGAATCGGCCATCGGCTGCAGCTGCACTCCGGTTGCCTCATTAAGTAGCGAGTTGTTAAGATACGAATGATGGAACACAGATACGGTATAGCTGTTACGTGAGCGCGGTGTGCGCTACACAACCCTACACTTTCGCTGCTCGCTATTCAGAATCACCTGACGCTGGACGCGCCGTCACGTCGTCATCCGTCATGTGGATGTGGACGTGAATTAGCGGCGCGGGTCACGTGACCGGCCGCGGCCCGAGATTGGGTCACGCACGCGAGCCGGCGGGGCGGGGGCGCCGGCGGTGGCGTGGAGGGGGGGGGGGGGGAGGGGGAGCGCACCGGGTCCCCGAAGTGCGCAGCGACGTCATTCACGGACCGGGACTGCGGGACGCGGGTTGATTGCTGTATTAGTGCCTCACACTACCTCACAACAGGACACACCACGCATTAATATTGAATGTCGCAATTTTTTTTTATTTATATTATTTGTGCGGATTGTGTAAATATTTTAAACACACGTGGAACTTAGGGCCTGTTTCACCATCACGGAAGATCTGTCAGATAAAGGTTAGGCATTTCTTTTTTCATATATGCCTAGAGAAAATAATAGTGATAATTGTATGTGACGGATATATTTATCCAAGGAATTTGAATCAGGCCGTAAATCACATAATCTTCGTTCAATTGGCGAAAAATTGTATCAGCACCTTCTAGCCGTGCCGGTTTTGCGACTTGCACTTTGATTATTCACTCGGTAGACTAGAGTTGTAGTAAGTATTTACGCGATCAAGCCCCGTTTGTCATTAAAATATCAGTACCCAGCAGTGACATTCAAGAAAGTTTAAATCAAAAGGTTGTTTAAAGTTTGCTAAAGGTTGTTTAATAAATAATTGGCTCAAAATTGCATGTATAAAGTTTTGTAGTCAAATTGTTGATGTTGACGCATTTATTAAACTTGTGGTCCTTGGAATGGAACCCGATTATTAAAGTTTCAATTCGAGATTCTCTTCCATTAAATTTTAATACTTTCACGTGCTTATTATTAGTCCATACTAATTACTCGTTGGATACTCTGGAAAATTGGGCCGATCAGATGCAATCAGGAGCAGTGAGAGTCTGAGAGTACAGCATGAACTTCATTCAATTACTCATTCCGTCTGCTGTCAAAGTAATCTTCGAAGACGAATGGAGCCGCAAATTGTAATAATATTCTCAGAGCTACATACAGTTAGACGTAATGTATGTGAAGGTCATGAGGTGATCAAATTAAAACGGAGATAAGCTCTCACCGGGAGGCGGTGTCGGGTTGTACAAATGATAGGGATTCACGCGTCGCGTCGCGAGCACGCCGCGGGAATACGAACGAGCAACCCGACGCGCGCGACATTAGCGGGCGTCTTAAGTGGCGCGACATGAAGGGTTACCGCGGGGGGTGGCGCGGGGCGCGTGGCAGGGGGGGGGGGCGGTGATGGATGGCCGCGGAGGGTCCGGCGCCGAGATTGATGCGTTTTTTACGAGCCCGTACCTGCCGCTCGGCGCCTGCCATTATATTTCACCCAATGAAAAACTATTAGCTTGCCCCGCTCCCATATTGAATTATGCTTTTGATCGTCGGGGCGTTCCACATATTTCATAAAACGGGGTTCCAGGATCTGCTACGCGGGTACTTTTACTAGTATTTGTAATTTAAAAAATTAAGCGTGAGTGAAACTAGATGAATAGGACGTAGTTATGCAAAAGGAAACCAACCCACATGAATTTCTCATACTAATTAAGACCTTAAAAAAACCGGCCAAGTGCGAGTCGGACTCGCGCGCGAAGGGTTCCGTACTATTATCAATTTATTATTAAAAAAATACAGTTAAATCAACCTACCTCAAAAACTATAAGAGATAAATTAATCAAACTAAAAATGGTTAATAGAGTTTATTAATGTGCATAACATATTTTTTTTTTTGAATTTTATATCGCGTTGTTTAAAAAAAAAAAGGGGGGGGGCACATTTTTCAGACTTTGAGACTTGATATCTCGAAAACGATTTGCTTAAATAAAAATGAGATTTATAAACCTTCATATCATTTTCAAAGACCTTTCTATTAATACTCCACATGCTTATATACAACTAAAAAAAAAAATTCTATCCCTCAGTTACATGTATGGAGGGCCCCCACCCCAATGGTTTTTTTTACAATTTAATATCATAATCCTGTAGCGGTTCATACAACACACATCCTTATCAAATTTCGTTACTGTAGCATTTATAGTTTCCGAGTAAAACGGCTGTGACAGACGGACAGACGGACATGACGAATCTATAAGGGTTCCGTTTTTGCCATTTTGGCTACGGAACCCTAAAAACGAATAAAAGTCAATATTTAAAATGACAGATTCGTGTGGATTGGTTCTTTTTTACATAACTACGTCCTATACAGAGTGATTCTTGGGTCATGAGCAGGAGTGAACAGGCTACTACGGACGGTCATGCTGACCGACTTTCACTACGGCGACAACCAAGAAATCACTAAAAAAAAACTCTTTTTTAATTAAGAGTTAATTGATCCTTAATTGATAGTTAAGTATGAATTAACTCATAATTAAGAGATTTTTTATGCAATTTCTTGGTTGTCTCCGAAATAAAAGTTGCTCAGCATGACCGTCCCTAGTACCCTGTTGACTCCTGCTCATGACTCAAGAATCACCCTGCATACAATAGCCGTCGAAAGATATAATACGATTCTTACAGTCAAATAATCTACTCTTATACTTCATCTCTTCTTATACTACACCCCGCGCCCGCTAGGGCGCGGGGTGTAACATAAAATGATACATAAGCGTTGGAATATGGAGCCGACATGTACTTGTAGAGGTCCTTTGGAACTTTGTCTATGTAATACATTCGCTAGAACCCACTTAGGGGTCCATCAATGGATACCCGTGAACCAGTCCCGCTATTGTAAGAGGTATTGGGATGTGGCGTTGGAGTTTCACTGAGGTTAGGTTGGGCTACATAAGAAACCGGACTTATATTTGTTATGGCGGCGCGGCACTCGCGGCAGGTGTCGAGAGGCGTATTGTACAGCGCTTTCTGTCCAGTGGCTTATTAAGTGG
>JALPQI010000944.1:0-43973 GCA_025490895.1 Thaumatotibia leucotreta | reverse complement strand
CTATCATAGGCTGATGATGATGATGATGATGATGATTATAATAATAAGCATATGTACGTTTGCCACCCTTACAGCATATTATGTACCTTAGTGCATATGCATAATATATTTAAATAAACTCCTGCGTAGACTATGGGTCACTGAATTGTAACTATTAGGTTTGGTATTATGTTTGTCTACACATACTAGGCTGATAATACACAATTCGCCTTTTTACTTATATGTATACTAACTGAAATAATTCTAAACATTCGAACGGTGTACAGTCAAGAGCAAAAGTAAGTGATCATTCTTGTTCGATTATAGACCTTATTCCATTGTGATAAGGCACAAGGTGATCACTTACTTTTGCTCTCGACTGTACAGACCACCGAAAACCAAAGACCGAAGAAAAAACACTAAGTTCACCAGCGTTCGAGGCGATACTCGCGATTTGTTTCACAAAAAACTTGATCTGATTCCAGTACTAAAACAAGTCCACCTCGCCACTAAAAACTCCCTTCTTGGAATCTTGACCAACTTCATAAAAATGTTCACCCACAAATAAATATCTTATCAAGTTGGCGCAGTTTTCGGGGCCCTAAACACTTATCAGTGCCCGAGGGACTCGTTACCCGTGTCGCCCGATGTGACGACGCGCCCCAATCTCCCCCTATACAATGTTGTAGTATAAATATCATCAGTATTTTGACTCGGGTTTTAACGAATTCGATTTGGAAACAAGGGCTTGATTAATTATGTCTAAAATGGTTCTAAAATGGAGGAGTGAGACCTCCTGGCACAGCTTAAAAAGAGGTGCCAATCACTAGCTTTAAGATAATTATTGTAAACGGAAATAAACATTTTTCTTTTTTTTTTTCATGTATGTTACCATTCGTCAGTTGAAAGTAAAAAGTAACCAAACCTGCAGTCTCGCATTATTTCATAATCACGCACTTTCAGAACACAATCTGGGTTTTATCACCAAATTAAAACCTTAAACCTGAATTTCACATTAATTTTTGTTAAAATTATTGACTTTTATTATGGTAATAACATAAAATATATCTGCGAACGTTTTTGATGATATGTGTCAAAGACGTCAAATGCCATAATCAGCCACATTTTATTAACCTTTTTTTTATGTACTTTCAACTGAAGAATGGTGTAAGTATAAGCTTTATTGTAAAGTCTGGTTCATAATTGCATGGACAGTTTATGAATGAATTCATTCATTAATCGTCCATGCAATTCTGAACGCCACTGTACATTACATTAGAAATACACAAAACACAGACAAACACAATTTGTTACAACACAGGCAAACTTATCCCTTTCAGGTATCTCTTCCAGTTTCCCTTTCAGGAAATGAGAAATGAACAAGCAACGGTAAAAGACAAATTAAAAGTAAACAAAATGTTCATATTTGTCGTAAGAGCGCTTAGATATTTAATTCGTATAGATACGATCGATTCAGTGTCGTCGTTATGGGAAGCGAGAGTGATGAGTTTTTTGAGTGAGATGTTTTTTTTTTAATAAAATGCTAACAAAAGTTAAGAGCTAGTACAAATTATGTTACCGTTTCATTACATAAGGCTGTGGACCGGGCTGACCGAGGAACCTAGTTTTCACTTGTTTTATTCCAAAATAAGTACATAAATTCCTTGAGTTTAGGCACGTCCACCGAAAAGGGATTGTCACTGACCATTCTTTGACTGAATATTGATGATGGGAAGCAGCATCATAATAGTGGTTACATTACTGCGATCGCTAATCCAATTACCCAGCGTGACGATCATGAATTCATGATCATTTCCCTTCTAATGCGTCTATACCCATAGTTAATAGGGGAGGCCTATGTCCAGCAGTAGACTGAGATAGGCTGATGATGTGTGATGAGATGTGAATGTGGAAGCACCAACATGGACGGACTTTTTATTAATAAAAAACGCAGTGTAATATACTGCTTAATTTATTTGTGACGCAGGTGATTGTTTCAAATACCACAATCGAAGGCATCGTTGGTTCGTTTTTTACGACTCAGCTATCAGAGGTCGGACACAAAATCGTGTCACCATCAGATATATCAGACCAGTCAGGAAGCTTAAATATATCTGAACAAGTGCTATAACCCTATAACAATTTTGGAGTCATCTTCATCATCATAATGAGCCGAAAGACTCCCACTACTGAACATAGGCCCCAAAGGTTAACACAAGGACCGGTCCTGCGTCACCCGCATCCAGCGGACTCCTGTGACCTTCACCAGGTCATTAGTACACATAGTGGGGGGCCTGCCCACGCTGCGCCTTCCGGTACGTGGCCGCCACTCGAGAACCTTTCCGCCCCAACGGCCATCAGTTCTACGTGCAATTGGCTCCGCTCACCGCCACTTCAGCTTAGTGATTCGAAGAGCTATATCGGTTTCTTTGGTTCTGCTGCAGATAGTCTTTATACGATCTCGCAGGGAGACTCCTAGCAAAGCCCTGTCCATTGCTCTTTAGGTGACTTTGAGCCTTCGTGTGAGGCCCACTGTAAGCGACCACGTTTCAGTACCGTATGTCATCACTGGCAACACACACTGATCAAAGACTTTCTTCTGCGGAATATTGGACGAAAAGATGTGTCGTAGCTTGAACGCTGAACTTTGAAGTCATGTCCATTAGCGAACAATAACAAAATTTTGTCCGAACTCTGGTAACCAGCGTCTGAATCAGAAACCCACGGACGATGCATAGAATAGTAGATTGTGTCACAAGGGATAAAAATGGTATATTTCCGGCGTGGGCGTATATTGAATCTTGAATGGAGCTATGGATTCCACAATTGGATCCCGACCGTAGGGAGGGATTTTTAAGTGGAATCCTGAGCGTAATGAAGGATTCAAGCGTTAACGCCCAAGACGAAATAATTTTGATACCGTGAGACACATAAACTGCTTTTCACACCACCTATAAGAAAAATAAAAGATATATCACATGTTTAATATTCATGCAAATAATCGATTCTGAAGTCATTTTTATCAATTATGAACGTACTATTTATTTTAATATTTCTTTGTAATTTTTTAGGCTGGCAATAGAAAGTCCTTGAACAGAAAAGTGCCACTTTGATCCCTTCCAGTAGGGAAAAAAAGGCCCGTATTCGAATAGGTGGTGTGAAAAGTAAATTACGCTAACGTTCCCGGCACTCGTGTTTTCGTGAACTGAAATAAGCGCAGCCTCGTACGTGACTTATTTACTAAGCCGTTGAATGAATTACGATAAGTTTTCTTACGTTTTTCTTTAACCTTGTTAGATTAGGATTGAGGGCTACTGGCCTGCTACCGCGAAAATTGTAATTTGTAAATTTCGAGTATTTTTCTCTGTCACTCTAACAAAGGCATCATCAGAGTGAGAGAGACAAATCCTTGAAGGGTCGATGTTTTTGCTTGAAAGGCGTTGTTAACTAGCAGAGTCGATAATGCGAAATAGTTTAAAATAGCTATAAAGGTACGAATAAAAACAGATTTTTCCAATATCACATCATCAGAACCCGTATTGGTACCAATGGGACCATCTCATGATTATACTTGTTCAATTGATACATTAAAAATCGGTTCACGGTTCTCGGAAATATCGGATAACACAAAAAAAAACAGTCGAATTGAAAACCTCCTTTTTGAGGTTAAGAAGCTTATGAAAATTTTTAAAATTGATGAAATTATCTATCATCTTTGATGAAATTAATTATCTGTAAGTTAAGAACGCATAATACCCTATTTAGAAAATTTATTATAGTGCATGCTGTGTTTACCTATAAGTGATTGTTACGCTAAGAAATGTTTAAGCTAAGCAAAATGTAACTATTGATATTAATAAGTAGTGTAAACAATTGTTGGTGAACCAAATAAATAAAATAAAAAAATAAGATCTACCTACCCGAGACCAGGGATATTTTTTTCACATTTTTGGACTGAACCACGATATTTCGTTTTTTAAAGACAACAATTTAAGGCAAAAATCGTAAAAGTTTTCAAAGAAACGTTTGGGTGCTTTCCTAATTTATTAAAACAGTTTTCGAAATAAACTTTTTTCAAGTTTTCCCCGAGTTTCGAAGATAATCTGGACACATTGAAAAGTTTTGGGAACTTCGGTAGTTTTCCCTTGGAGATCGCAATTCTTGAAAACATACTCATTTTTTACCGCTTTTAAAAAAAAGAGGAGGTCAACAATTCGACGAAATCTTTTTTTACGTATGATCTCCTTTTACTGAAAGACGATTGCGTCGATTTGTTTTTTGTTTGAAAGGGTATACTTTTAGTTGGTCCCATTTTCATCGAGTCCAGATGTTATGATGGGATCCTGGAGAAATCGAGGGAACTATTGAAATATTGTAGGCGCACATGACATTTTGCATTTATTTTCCTATTTCCGTCTAGTAGTGAACGTCTCAAATTGGTGAGCTGATGATGGAAGGTATAACTCCTTAGCGATCAAGAGTTAGGCATAATTCTTAAAATACATGTTTCAGATATTTTGGAAAGCTATTACCTATCATATTTGCGTCAGGTAGTTATCGTCTCATGTTGGTGAGCTGATGATCAAAAGTGAAACATCTCTTTAATGATTAGGAGTTGAAAGATGATTATTTAAATATTATAGGCATGCTAAGGCCGTTACCAATAATCTTTGAAGTTTTTCGTGCCAGCTCATGATACAATCTAGGTATTACTCCTTGAAAGTAATTGAGACAATTATTTAAGCACTGAAATCTTGACTCTCACGATTTCATAAAAAATGGATCTCATGGGATAATCTTACTTAAATCACAAACCCACCTTCCCATCTTGGTGATTATGAGTAAACACTCATAATCACCAAGATGGGAAGGTGGGTTTGTGATTTAAGTAAGATTATCCCATGAGATCCATTTTTTATGAAATCAACGCAATAGGAGGTAAACACCTCCTATTGCGTCCATACGCATAGTTAATAGGAGAGGCCTACATAATTATCCAGACATTCGACTGAGATTGGCTGATGATAGTTAGAGACCTCCTATTATGATGATGATGATAAGAAGCTCCTATTATGAGCTTAACATTTTTCTTATTTTCTACGCAACTTATTTCGATAGTAATACTTTGTACATAATTTAATATTATAATAATTGTTTTTACAATGTTACGATACTCATAATTATATTGATTTACAATGTTACGCTTCTCATTTCGATGGTAAGTATAAGGTAGTAACATACAACATCGCACCAACTTTTTTAAACCACAATTAAGACTATAAACAAAGAAGACAAGTATCAGAAATCCCATTTAACCTGACAAATAGGTGTTTTCAGCCAAAACCCCGGAAATCCCCGTGGGTCCTAAAGTGTTATCGCCACCGATAAAAAGCCTCAAGAGGGGATAAAAATGCGGGAAGTGTCAGAAGCTTCATAAAAAGCAATGAGGCCGTTAGTTCCAGGCGGCGCCGTGGCGCTGGTGTCGCATTCAAAGGGGCAGAACGTGGAAATTAAATAAACATTTGGAAACCAATATCTTGTATTTTTTTTTTATGTGACGAAGGTAGACAACTGAGCTATCAGCCAATCTGATGGAAAGCAGGACTGAGGCCCACGGACATAGTGATCAAAAAATCGCCTATGCGCTGCCTACCCCGAGGACTTAGATGGATTGCCTTTATCTATGCCAGTAATTACAGCGGCTACTTACCCGCAAACCGAAACACAGCAGTGCAAACACTATTTAGCGGCAGGTTAACGGGTAAGACGGTGGTAGCTATTCGGGCGGACCCTGCATGAGGTCCTACCACCAGCAAATTAGTCCTCAGTTTCTGTTGTCCATCAAGTGGGCTGAGAGCTCAATTGTCTACCTTCGTCACATAAAAAAAAACTTTATAATTGTACTTTGAACACCTACAATATTTAAAATACGTTTTCATATTAAGTAATACGATTTTGAAAGAATTTGTGCAGCTAGCTAGAAACTTATATCTGCTTAAATTATTCCCTCAAAGGAAAGTCAAAGGTTATGCCAGAGACAAGAGAATAATATAGAATGTTGAAGAGGTGTGTACAGGGTGTAAACTTAATACAGCGTTCCAGGAACAAGCAATATTTCCTTCCGACTCGTGCTTCTTTCACCAAAGACGCAAATTTTCAATCAATGTATGTTACCAGATGACTTACGGTGCGGAACCGTGGTCCTTTACTTTACCCACTTTCTGTCGGTAACTGTGACTACCTTAGATCATAGCAGTCATAGCTGTCACTCTTATTTTACAAGTGACAAAACTCGACCAAAATGTCAAAGGCCATTTGATTTGATTTGAATTATCTCACAAAATAAATTACAATATAAATTATGATACACTTATCTAAATGAATTTAAATTTATTTATTTATTTAAACTATATTGCACAAAAGTTAAACTTAACGTACAAAAGGCGAACTTAACGCCATGAGGCATTCTCTACCAGTCAACCTTAAGTCAAAGCAGAGAGATTGTAGGCGGTTCTACATCTATTTAGTTAAATAATATGAACAAAAATATATATATCATATCTATACCTACACAAACATATACACGAACTAACTACATACGTATATTAAAATACATATCAATATTATAACCAATAAAATAAACTAAAACAGAAAAACCAACAATCCTTCACTCCGCTAGCAATTATGATTGTCAAAAATATCGTAAAATAAAATGATATCAAAAAATAAATACACATCACATATAATATTATGAGCGGCTATTGGCCTCGTCATCTCGAAAACTTAGCAAGCCAATAAGTATTAGTAGACCTTTTCCGTCGTATCAAAATGTCTATAAGACCGAAAGGGACAAACAATACATAGCGGCTTGCTAAGTTAGGAGACGTTTATGAATAAGGGGATAGATCGCTCAACGAGTCATGAAGGGATAATCTGAGGTTTTCTCTTCAGGGTCGAATCAGGGATGAGGTGATTCGTAGATGACCTAAAGTCACCGTTGTCCTTCTAGATTAGCAAGCTAAAGTGGCAATGGGCAGGCCACATTGCACGCAGAGTAGACGGCTGATGGAGGCGAAAATTGCTCGAATGGAGACCACTGTTTGAGAAACATAGCGTAGGATGCACCATAAAGAATTAAATGACTGTGAATGATTTTTTAAATGACAATAATGTATAGCCTATTATTATTATTATTTGTATCTCCTTGAGGATCACGGGCTTACAAATTCCGGTTTTTTGATAGGCTTGCGCGGGGATATAGATCCAACACGTAGAGGCCCTTTGGAGAAATTTGCTGTGTTGTACACCTGCTGCAACCCATTCACGGGCACAAATACATATCCGTAAACCGGTCCCAGCAGGCGCATAGAGACTATTGAGAAGGAATGGAAAAGATTAATGGGCTATGGTGATGGAGGATGGATGGATCAGAAATGGAACTATAGAAAAGAGGTCCGGACACCTGCCATAACAATGATTTCTCTTTGCTATCGAGGCAGGCGGTGACTCGCCGCCGACTAGATGGGCCCCCGTAAATGCCGTCACAAGAGACAGCCAGGGGCAACACCGGTGTAGGCGACTCAGGAGTGTAGAGAGGTGTACACCGCTTTCTGCGCAGTGGCTTGACAGCCGCTGCACCAACTCGCGACTTATGCAAATTTACACTTCCACCCCTGGAGCATATAGCTCTGACGACTCCTCTCTGGACGGCCAGTTAAGGCAAGCCAGAGCTGAGAGTCCTACGGGTCCCCTTGGGGTTCCACTCCGACCGACGAAGACACGCCGGAGGCGGGGACCCTGACCGACTCTCGGGAGCACTCGGGTCCGTGGGGTCGTTACTCTCCAACAGCTCGCCACAAGCTGCCCTGCGGCCAATTTATTATTATTTAGTATTTTTTTCCAATGACATAATAAATTAATTATCTATACCATAAATTAATAATAATTGTAATTTTTTGTGATACTTAGCTTTAAGAAATATTGTATACCCTTACAGGGTGTCATGGTCTGACTTACTTTTATGTGTATAACATCTTAAGAAATGTACATGACTTTACAACTAATAAATTGAATTGAATCGAATTAAATTGAAGATGGACAGACCTTATGAAGATCGCCGGGAGATGGATACAGGCCGCTTCCAATCGGTACATATGCATATCTTAAAGGGAGGCGTGTTTAGCAGTGGACGTTTTAAGGTGCATTCAGACCAAACGAGCATTCGCTATTCTATCCCCCACTCTACGAAATCAACGAATTTCGACAAATCACGTTTTGTGCAACGAATGAATTAAAATGCACCTTTATGTCCCCTAAATGTTATCAAAATTTACTTTAAACTATAATTTTTGTACTTTCTACGAAAAAATAGACCTAATAAATAATAAATAAATAAATAAATATCTTGGGACACCTGACTAAAAAGTTTCACTTTGTAGATCACAAAGCAATCTGAATGAGCAGTCTTTATTTTTAAACTGTTTGCAGTTATACTAAATGAAGAAATGTGCAATGAGAAAAGCGAGAAATGTTCGCGTCAGAATACTGTTTAAGTTTGTTGTATTTCTTGCATTTCTATTTAATTTAAGACTTGTGACAATTCCTTGCACGCTGCTTAAATTTTATTCACATTCTTAAATGAGGTGAATAATATCTACGTGTTATTTAAGTTCATTAGTTGTTATAAATTATGACAGATATTTCAGAATAAGAGAGCAAATGATTGTATTGTACTTTTAACTGTTACCTACATACGAGTATCTGCTGTAAGTGATTTTAAGACACGTTTTAAAAAAAAATTAGAACGCCTATCTTCTTTTTGATAAGTACAAAAATTATGTAAGGCTCACATTACAACATTAATTTATTTAGTTATGAAGAGAAGGTTCTAAATTTAAAAACTTTGCAAATGTCACTTGCCTGTAGGGGCTATAGTGCAATCAAGTGTAAAAATGAGGAGTAAGTATTTAGAGAGTATAGTAATAGGCATTAGAGTGTAGGTATTTTAATTCCTTTTTTTATATATGTACATATGTAAAGTGCTTCTTATGATTAATAGTTTATTTTCCACTTTACCCACAAACATATAAATTATTCCTTACAAAAACAAATACGTATAGGACCTATCTTTGTAACAATTGCAACGGGTTTGATGAAATAAGTTTGGTTGTTATGTAGATAATCTCTAATATATATTTAAACCCTTATAACACATAGACAAAATACTCTATAAAATCACATAAACGAACATATTTTTGTAATCGTCTTGAAACCCCTAACCATTGTAATTAGGTACAATAACAATATTAAAATCCTTATACATAAACACAAGTCCCGTACAACAAACGCTGGCGTGATATAGAAATCTCTCCACACGTAACAGCGACATCTAACGGATCAAGTAAACATCGTAACGCGATACGCCGGGTTGACATGACAGTTACGCGACAGCCATGACAGGGGGCGGTAATAAACCTTTACCCTCGTTGCTTTTCTGACTTGATGAGGTTTTAGTGTTAATTCGATTAAGGGTAGAAAGCTGGCGTTTTATATACGCTTAACATCGGGGCCATTAAATATTTATAACAATTGCTTATAAAATGTATTTTATACCCTTACTTTTTTGTTGATAAATAAATAAATTAAGGTCTTCTATATAATTACAATTTAGTATAGGAATAATCATAACCCAGGAACAAATTGTGCTCTCATTATGCATGTAGAGTTTGCCTGTAATTGGGTGAATACTCGAGCGATTTGTTATTACTGGCATGTTTATCTTTAAGTATTAATATGTATTACACCTGTTGGCGAACCTAAAATAAAATAAAATAAAATTATGTTCATAATACAAAGTCATCAGTATAATGTCAGCCTCCGTAGCCCAGTTGGTAGTGAACTTGCCTACGAAGCTGGAGGTTCCGAGTTCGAATCCCGGCGAGGAAATATTTGTGATAAATAAATATTTGTGTATT
Organism: Thaumatotibia leucotreta; assembly: GCA_025490895.1. NCBI lineage: Eukaryota > Metazoa > Arthropoda > Insecta > Lepidoptera > Tortricidae > Thaumatotibia > Thaumatotibia leucotreta. Next base: position 34,020 of record JALPQI010000944.1, on the reverse strand, counting down.
TATTTATCACAAATATTTGTTCCTTGGGCATGGCTGTGTATGTGTATGTATTTAAGTATTCATTTTGTAAGTATTCACATTATAATATTAATATATTATATCGTTGCTTGGTACCCCACATCACAAGCCTGTTGGACTAGGTCGATTTGTGTGAGATGTCCCCAGATATTTATTTGTTTTATTTATAGTTAGTACCTATCAAACGTTCGTCATTATAAAGTAATAGAATTTTCAAGATTTACACGTCATTTGTCATTCTCAAAAACATTGTATCAATTTAGTAGGTACCTATAAAAAATAGAACACTGACATTATAAATATTAGTTTTCTTTACAACCAAGTACAGTACTAAGTAATTAAATATATGTACAAGTAACCGATTAAAAAGTTTATCTCAAAAATATTACTACTATGTTCCAGGTAATTATATAACTAACGTAAGAATTTTACGAGAGTAAATTAATTCAGATCTTAAGGCCATATTCTTTGACCTCTCAACGCTAGTTTTAAGAGTCATCCAGCCTCCGCTAATACCCGTGACAGTCGCCGTCAATGATGACGTGATACTGTAATACTCATAGTGAAAATATTTACAGTACTACAACTATGTGACTAGTGTGAATCGAAACGACATAGTGTAACATAATAATAATATAAGTGATTAATTTATAATCTGGCAAGCTCTAGCAAGCCATGTGTAAAGTAGACGGTAAATTTAGAAAATACACGGATGCGAGACTATCCCATTAATATTTAATACGAAACTCGTTATAGACCCGCGGTCCTATAATGCGTATCAGGCGTACAATTTCATAAAAAATGATGCAAACATGCTGATTTTCAAAATTTTTGATGGACTGTCCACGAAAAAAGTATATAATTATACATGATGATCAGGGGTCGAACTAATCATGCAGATGACGCAAAAATAACGTACCTAATTTTGCATTATAGGATAATGCTTTTATTTAAGCTTCCGTGCTGCATATTTCACAAAGTAATATAATAATCGCGAGTAAATCCTTTACATTTATACAGGATGAAAGATGTATTGATTGTATTTTGTAGTTACACCCAGGGTATACTTGCTGCTATCATAAAATTTGTGAGGCCTGTATTAAAGGGTGTATCATTTATTATAAATACGACTTTACTTGGCCATAATTTTTTATATTACATGTTTATATAAAAACATACATGTGTCTAATTACTGCTTTAATAAGGTACACATTTCATCCTAGAAACTCGACGTAAACCATCTGGATTAGACACAACTAACCCAATCCAAAATCCTGATCTCCTGAGTAATAAAAAAATATTTCGGACAAGTATTTATTACAAGAAAATTTACGTTTTGCAAAAAAACGACATCACACACAAAAAAATCGTACTTTGAAAGACACGCTTTCATGTGCTTCGTAATGTCAAACATTTAGATATTGCCATAGCTCTTATATTGCCCAAAAAAATGACCTGAATTTGTGAAAGGATACTTTAAAGAGAATATGGTATGTAGCTTACGTGTATTTTGACTTTGACATCTAATATAACTATCATGGAGCATTTATATCCACCTGTTCTAACTATGGATCAAGCCCATGGTGTTTCATTAAGGATTTTATGTATGGCTGATTCTTATAGCTGCGTCGCTGTTCTCGCACGCATAAAAAAGTGAAGGGCATCTAAAACGTTGTGTAAAAATCCGATTTTATGTAAAACATAAAATCCACCACATTTTATTTGTGTATGCCTGATTGGGGAATCATGAAGACTCCGTTTAGATAATATACTCGGGTAGCATCTTGACCTATTGCTTCTTAAAATAGTACCATGGAGTCGTTGAAATAGTCTCACATTCAGCTGTATAAGTTTGTCCGAAATACGTTTGATAGGCAATATTTTAAGCACGATAAAGCCCCTAAAAGAAACAATTTGGAAAGTAGCATACATTACGTACACACCATACATTCAGAACACAGAAACGCAAAATAATACATATTTCAAAAGTTAGACCAGGTTAAACTTGTATTTATAATAAACGATACAGTCTTTAATACTATTTGCGTTTTCTTTGGCTCTATATTTCTGATATATTGTGTTATCTCCAAAATGCATTTGAATGTTGGTTCTATGTTTAGTATGTTTTGATCACAGCACGTACATGTTTTTGTCACGTATCTCCAAAAAGGGTAAATTATAACAATATTCTTGTAAATTCGACATTCAATTGTGTATATTAAAACATTAGTAAAAGAACGGCATTATGTACTCAACTTACTTATTTCAAATGACACTTTCGTTTTAGTAAAAATAGTATTAGTAAAAATATTTTTTGAAAACATTATATAGGTGATTTAATGTCATCCACATTATTAGTACGATCACTGTACATGGTCAAGTTTATCTGTGTTATTATACAGGGTTACTTTTTCACCGTTACAATTAATATGTACCATATCATTGGTATAGATAATAGATCACATTTATCAACTAAAATTTTCATTTTTTTTTTTATTAATTTACCCTTCATGCAAATGTAACATAGTGGGCGCCATTCCCTATAGCATCTTTAGTCATTCGTATTTTTTTTTATGAAAAGCTTATTTCTCAGTACAGATTGCGCATTTTTACGCGCTTGTGCGAGAAGTGGTTCATTTTACGTCAGGTCGAAATCTTCGGAGAGCCATATGTACTGAAAAACGTCGTACGATACACGTACGGAAACGAAATTCGTAACTCGTGTCGATTTAAAGCACTCCCTTCGGTCGTGCTTTAATTTATCTCCACTCCTTTAGTACTTAATTTTTTTCGCACTAGAATCGAAATGTACTAATTCTCGGTATGTTTCGTAACAATTCGCATTATTTTCCATATTTTTTTTAATTGATGGTATATTATTAGTAGTATTTTATTGATACTCATTGTTCACATCGCAACCTCTTTTATAGTTAGTATGTAAATCAAATTTGAAATCCTTATGGCAAAGAAAAAGGAATTCACTCATGTCATTGTCAATTGAATAAAAATGCACGTTTTTTTCTAATATTTCGGAATATCATTTCAATAGTTCAAAACCCACTAAAATTCATCGCCCAGACCATATTCATGGTCCAATTTGAACCGGATAAGCTAATTCAAGGATAAGTGCAGTGTTTCTAATTTTCTTCATACTTACGTTTTTTATTACGAAGACCAAACTGTGAGTACTTTTGAATGTTTTTATGGTGTCGCTGTGGAATTAAAAGCAACAAATATCACGGACGTATTTGCAACAAATTTTCATAGGGGAGACTGGGTTCGATAGTACCCACGAGAAACAGAAATAGGGTAACCAGGGTACACTTGTACCAACATTCATTCAGCATTAACGAAAAGTTGCTTACGTCATTTCATTTTATTGCGTTTTTATCAATATGGAGTCGGAAATTTCATTACTCGTGGATCTTTCACTACGAATTGCCAAAGGTTTAACCAACTTTAAAAAATCTCCCAAAGAGCGGATAACAAATTCATATGTCGAATCTCGGCTAGAAGCTTTGGAAAAGCTTTGGGAAAGATTTTCTACGGAACATGACAAATTAGTAAAAGGTTATTCAGCAGCAGAGGTGGAGAATTCTGTTTATGGCAAAGAATCAGTTTACGATGTCACTAAAGAAAATTACTTGGATTATAAGTGTTCATTGAAAGATGCATTCAACCGATTAAAACCAAGTACTTCTTCACTGCAGGATACCAAACCTTCCACGTCAAGGTCACAGTGTACACGGTCACGGCTGCCAAAAATTACAATTCAACCCTTTTCTGGTCTTTACACAGAATGGATGAGTTTCAGGGATTTATTTGTATCACTTATCCACGAGAATCATGAAATCGATGACGTACAGAAATTACATTATTTGAAAGGACATCTCAAAGGAGAAGCAGAACAATTATTGCGACATATTCCTATAACCAATGATAGTTATGAGCAATGTTGGACTCTTTTGAAAAGCCGATACAACAACAAACAGTATTTAGTTAATAGCATTTTACAACGGTTTTTCGCACAAAAAAGCATTTCAACCGAGTCCTCCAGTGCCATAAAGCAATTACTAGATGTCACAACAGAAACTTTAAATGCTTTGAAAGGGTTAGGTATTGAAACTTGTACATGGGATGTCATGATAATTTATATAGTTAGCCAAAGATTGGATTCTGAAAGTAGGAAGCAATGGGAGTCCAAGGTCAGCGAATTGGTATCGAGTACTGATAATTTACCTACTATTAAACAATTTAAAGACTTTTTGGAAACAAAGCACCATTCGTTGGAGTTCTTGGATTCAAAATCAAACAATTTTGTCCAAAAACAGCGCAACTTTAATTCTCACAGTTATACAATAAATAAACCAAATCCTATTAACATGTTACACGTAGCTCAGACGATTTGTGCTTTATGTAAACAAGGTCATCATCTTAGGAGTTGTAAGGAATTTATTAACAATGATCTTGAGAGCAAACGTAATTTTGTCCAAACTCAAAGGCTATGTTTCAATTGTCTAGGAAACAATCATTCGGTCGAACACTGCAAAAGCACCACATCTTGTCAAATATGCAACAAGAGGCACCACTCACTATTACATTTAAAGGGTGAATCACAAACGACATCCACGAATCATTCAATTCACAATCAAGAAGCACCAGAATACATGAGTCAAATTAAAGCACCCATCAAGAATTCTTCAAAAGAGGAGCATCCATCAACGTCCGCACACATCACCAGCCATTTTGTTAAAGGCGTAACGCCTCAGCGGAGTCTTAGACTATTAGCTACAGCTTTAGTAAAGGCTAAATCACAAAATGGCGGGCAATATCAACTCTTGCGAGCTTTTATAGATCCAGGGTCTGAAGATTCTTTTATCACGAAGTCAGCAGTTCAATTACTTGGATTGCAAACCACACCAACCAGGGCAGATACATCAGGGTTGGGAGGTGAACCAGGCCCTTCATGAGGGTCTAAGGTAGAAGTAACAATCAGTTCACGTCTCAATTCAGGTTGCGTGTTACAAGTATCAGCGTATGTACTCGACAAGGTGACGAGGTACTTACCCTCAACAAATGTGTCAATCACATCATGGCCGGAGCTAGAAAATTTAACTTTAGCCGACCCGGAATATCACACTCCGAATAAGATAGATATCTTATTAGGGACGGAGGCTTATGCGAGGATTGTTGACAATGGAATCATCAAATGTCCCTCAGGGTCTTTAGTGGCACAAAATACAACCCTGGGATGGATATTAAGTGGAGGAATCAAGTCGGATCATGGAACACACACTAGTAATATTAAATCTATGCATATACATGTAGAACCTGTTGAAGAATTGCTCAAGTCATTCTGGGAGATAGAATCAGAGCCTTCCAACACACAGAAAATTCTGTCGATAGAAGAGCAGAGGTGTGAGGATATCTTCCAGTCAACCACAACGCGAGATGAAGACGGTCGTTATGTGGTGAAACTTCCATTTCGAGAGAGTGAGCCGGCATGCGCTGATGGTAATTCGCGGGATATTGCCTTGAAGAGGTTTTACTATCTTGGGAAGAAGATGCAGAAGGATGAGCGTCTGAAACAGGAATACAAGAAGGTATTTGATGAATACTTGGAGCTAAATCACATGGAGGAAGTTCAGGATAAAAAAGCAAAGAGTTTATACATACCTTTTCACGCTGTCATTCGCGAAGACAGACAAACCACAAAATTTCGTGTTGTTTTTGACGCATCGTGCAAGGGTACGAACGGCGTATCTTTGAACGACGATTTGATGGTGGGCCCTAGATTACAACCGGAGTTACGTCATATAATAATGCGATGGCGCATGTATCCAATCTGCTTTATAGCAGATATAGTTAAAATGTACCGCCAAATAAAAGTCAGCGATGAAGATTCAGAGTACCAACGCATCCTGTGGCGAGAAGAGAGAGAACATCAGAAGAGGACATCAAGGAATATAAAATGCTTCGAGTCACATTTGGGACTTCTTCAGCGCCTTATCTTGCTGTTAAAAGCTTGATACAAGTGGCAATAGATGAAGGAAAAGACTTCCCTTTAGCAGCTGAAAGAGTGAAACATGATTTTTATATGGATGATTTGATGTCTGGTTGTGCGAGCGAAGAAGAAGCCATTGAAATATACAAGCAAATGAATGAATTGCTAAAACGAGGAGGTTTCGAATTACAGAAATGGGCAAGCAACAGCGAACCATTGATACAACATATACAGCAAGAGAATTTTAAGCAAACTGTCAAAAACATAGAAGATAAGCAAGATGCTACTAACAAGATTCTTGGACTTACCTGGAGTCGTATTTCCGATGAGTTCGTGTACGCAGTTCAGCTGCCTCCAATGTCTGCACCTGTAACAAAAAGAAAGGTTATTTCGGATATTTCAAAGTTGTATGATCCACAGGGTTGGATAGCACCGAGTGTAATCAAAGCAAAAATCTTTATACAGAAGTTATGGCTTACAGGTATGGATTGGGACGAGGAATTATCACAACCGTTATTACAAGAATGGACAAAGTATCGAGAAGGTCTTTCTGACCTGGCACAATTTCGGTTGAAGCGTTGGGTATACTACAGGACTGACACGAAGTTAGTAGAACTCCACGGGTTTTGTGATGCTTCAAACTCTGCGTACGCAGCAGTGGTATACTTAAGAGTTATAGACGCAAACGGGGAAGTTCACGTCAGCTTAATTACGGCAAAAACAAGAGTTGCCCCAATCAAACAACTAAGTCTCCCGAGGTTGGAGTTATCGGGCGCTGTGTTGTTGGCAAAACTACTTGTTGAGGTGTCAGGTATTTTGAAAATACATAAATCTAATATTCATGCCTGGACTGACTCTGAGATAGTGCTTGCATGGTTGAGCAGTCACCCCAGTCGTTGGAAAACTTTCATAGGGAACAGATGTTCAGAAATCCTAACGGTAACAGACCGAAAACAGTGGTCACATGTTAAATCTGAACATAATCCAGCAGATTGTGCATCACGAGGCATTCAAGCATCTGAACTAATAGGATTAGAACTTTGGTCAAGTGGACCTTCATGGTTAAGTGATGAAGTCATTCAATACCCTAATTCAAAGGAATTGGAAACAAAGTTAGAAGAACGTAATATCAAAACTCACCACATTTCCTTAGAAGATAATCACGGCGATGTTGATGACATGTGGACAAAATATTCATCGTTGACGAAGCTACTGAGAGTTGTAGCATACTGCCGTAGATTTCTGAGAAAAGAGAAACCAAACCATAAGCATCTCCTGAAGAAAGAGATTGATGATGCTTTAGTAATAATGATGAAAAAATGTCAATTGAAAGCATTCTTTGACGAGTGCAAGGATATCAAAGAAGGAAAGCCAGTAAATAAAAAAAGTATACTTACTACACTTAATCCACAGCTAGATGATTCAGAGCTGCTTCGAGTGGGTGGACGGCTGCATTTCGCTGAAGTCAATGAGGATCAAAAGCATCCCTTGATATTACCGAAGCAGTCGCTGTTGACGGCACTCATGTCATTGTCAATTGAATAAAATGCACGTTTTTTTCTAATATTTCGGAATATCATTTCAATCGTTCAAAACCCACCAAAAATCATCGCCCAGACCATATTCATGGTCCTTCGAACCGTTGCATTTCGCTGAAGTCAATGAAGATCAAAAGCATCCCTTGATATTACCGAAGCAGTCGTTGACGACACTCATAATTCGAAATGCACACAAGGTTACACTGCACGGAGCACCACAGCTTATGATGAACTTCATTCGGGAGAAATATTTTATCATAGGACTAAAATCATTAGTAAAATTATACTGCAAGAAATGTGTCACTTGCATTAGATATGCCGCAACAAGCAAACCTCAACTAATGGGGCAATTACCGTCACCTAGAGTGACCATGAGTCGAGCGTTTCTTCGATCAGGAGTAGACTACGCGGGCCCGATAAACATTCGTGTATCAAAAGGTCGTGGTAATAAGTCCTATAAGGGATACATATGTTTATTCGTGTGTATGGCCACTCGTGCTATACATTTAGAAGCAGTAAGTGATCTAACATCACAAGCGTTTTTGGCTGCCTTTAAGCGTTTTGTGTCACGTCGAGGTCATTGCAACGAATTATACAGTGACAATGGAACAAACTTTGTGGGAGCAGCTAGAGAGCTGAAAGAATTGTTTGACGCAGAAAAATCAAGATTGTTACCGGAAATTGCAGACTGGTTGGCAACAAACGGAACACAATGGAACTTTATTCCACCTCAGGCCCCTAATTTCGGAGGACTTTGGGAGGCAGGCGTACGATCCTGTAAATATCATCTGAGAAGAATAATTGGCAACTCAACCCTCACATTCGAGGAGATGTCAACCGTACTAGCTCAGGTTGAAGCCTGTTTAAATTCAAGGCCATTATCATATATTCAAGGTCAAGGTGACCCTAAGCCCTTGACACCGGGACATTTTCTTGTAGGTGAATCTTTATTAGCGGTTCCCGATCATAACTACGAACATTCGTCTGTTAGTTCGCTAAGAAGATGGCAACTTTTACAGCGAATGTTACAAGACTTCTGGCGGCGTTGGTCGCAAGAATATCTTACACGGTTCATGCAAAGATACAAATGGACTCAGGTTGTGCCCGAATCCAAGGTTGGAGCTGTGGTTCTAGTTAAAGAGCTTGACTTGCCTCCAGCACGGTGGTTGCTAGGCCAAATTGTTGATAAACATCCTGGAGTGGACAACATTACGCGAGTTGTCACGTTGCGCTATAAAAATTCATTAATTAAACGACCGGTGTCTAAAATTTGTGTCTTACCATTAGCAGAATAAGTCATTGTTGGTTTAAGTTATTGCTAATTGTTCAATTATTCATTAACCCAAGTTGGTGTTAGTTAATGTGTTTCATATAACTAATTGTTATAAATGTTATGTTACAAGTCGAATAACTGTTTATGTTTGTTTTGCATCTTACCAGAGCTATCGAATGTTTCATTTGAACGTTACTAGTTATTACAACTATTACAAGTATTAAGATTTGATTATAATTCTTGATTTGTATAGTTTCCAATAGGTATCCATTGTAATGTTATTGAAGAACAGTCGTTCTTGGCGGGCGGCATGTTCACATCGCAACCTCTTTTATAGTTAGTATGTAAATCAAAATTGAAATCCTTATGTCAAAGAAAAAGGAATTCACTCATGTCATTGTCAATTGAATAAAAATGCACGTTTTTTTCTAATATTTCGGAATATCATTTCAATAGTTCAAAACCCACTAAAATTCATCGCCCAGACCATATTCACTCATATCTGCCTGCGACCACGGGTGTAACGTCAGGATATAATTAAACGTAAGTTTACGCGATTAGGACCCGTTTGTATTTAAAATATGAGTGATAGTCGTGAAAGTTTAAATCAATATAGTGCGACTGCTTGCAAAACATTTCATAAAATAATTCGAATTCCAAAATAAATTGTGTTTTTAAAATTTTATTGGATGATAACGAACTATTATGGATATAAAATCCTATTTTTAATAGATACGAGTAGGTACCATTCTTAATTATTTCACTATTTTCGTCATGTCAAAATGTCTTATCACCAGTAGTCATCCTACTGTTTTTTATCTATACTGTGTAAATATTCGCCGTGTGCCTGCTATATCGTCACAACTCAAAAAACCATTTTTTCGAGAAATCGCGTCTTAAAGTTTCGAGAGTATAGCTCTGGGTGTTAAATAGGATCTTACTCTGTAAGTTTTAGGCCTATGAGTTTTAAATTTGGGTTTTTTATTCTTTATGATATAACCTTTCTTATGACCACACAATTTTATAAAAAGTATGTATGTTTTTTAAGATACAAGGCCTGAAAGATAGGTATTTAGAGTTATGGCCGCATTGCAGAATCATTTTTTCAAGATTTTGTGATGCGTCCTAAATCAAACACGAAATTATTGGATAAAGGTGCTATGCAAATATGAATAAAGCACCAAAATAGTTAAAATAATACGTTTATTTATCAAATTTGACACTTACACCATCACTATACGCGATAATATCTCTAACGAGCTTATAATCATCAACATTTAACCCTGTCATTACCAAATAGTATGAATTATTTAAAACGTTCTACAAAATTTAAATAAATAAAACAGGGGAACTTCTTTAAAAAAAAAACTAAAAATACTTATTTAGAGTATGCTATATTGTAAAATAAGAAATCAAAACACAATATTGTTCCGTGCTTTGCTTATTCATGAAATCAAATCAACACCTATTCATTGCAATTAATTGCAGTAAATTATATTTTTATTATAAGTAAGTAAGTTCTTACAAGTAGGTAACTTCTTATAGATAATCAGTTCAAGAAATAACTAATAATATATGATCACAATATTGTTATCAACCTTGCACTAGTCCAAAAAGAGTTGTGATACAAAAATATATTTCTTCTTCTGTTTTCACGCGAGAGAGACTGTCCGAGGCGGCATTCTGTATTTTAGCAGAAATAGCAAATCTACTCGTAGTCCTCGAAATGTTAGACGTAAAACAAGCAAGCACATAAAAAATAGCATTTTTACAAAATTGATTAGCTATGACACACACCAATTACCAAGAAAATTCGTTTACCATTAACAAATCAGTCAATTTAAGTATATAAAAGTAACGACATTCCACGTGATTTAATTATTGGCATCAAAATCTCCAAAATAAAAGCAATTATTATAATATTTAACGAAATTCCAATATTAACTATGACACCATCCCGAATACAGTTAGTAATTTACAACACACAATAAAATCGTTGCATGTTATTGGCGGTACGGTGTACTAGTATTAGATATACATACATAATATTATATACAACACAACACCATGTTAATTAACCACATACACAGTCTCTGAAAATATGCCTAATACTTACTTTCAGACGGGTAAAAATATAAATTTGGCTGACCTTCGAGTCATATTGAACCGCACTCTCAAGAGAACAAAGTTGAAATTTGCTTAATAATTTTTTGCGACACAATCAAAATGCGTTTGTTCCGTTTATATTTAAAAGGATTTATCGTATTAATCACTTAATTAACTATTATTGTATAAGACGCAACTCAAAAACTGAATTTGAAAAGTGTGCTATGCATTCATAACTCAAAAATGCCGTCGGTTTACGTGCGAACGCGGGCGGCAGACTGGCAAGTGGCCGTGCTGCAGGGAATCGTCTGACAATTTATGGTCAATACCATAAGGCCACTTGTGAAAAAGAGGCTCTTAAGGATTTTTTTTCCTATGGGTCTCGAAATAAGGTCGTAAATTAAACAATTTGGAATACGAATCTGCAATAATCCAGAAAATGTTTTTTTTTTAATTGTGACCGTATAGCAGGCACACGGCGAATTATGTTTGTTATTGTTTTGGTTTAATATATTGAATAACATAATTCTATTAATTTAGTCACTCACCACTTATGTTTATTCAGTCTCCGAAGCCCCAGTGATGATAACATTTTTTATGTGTTATCACACCAATCTTAAAGATAGTTTGGTTGACGACAGCGGTGCGCAAAATTGACGTACGTCCTCCCTCCAACGGGTCCCGATTGGGACTGAAAGATGACAGCAGGAGCGATCCGGGAGAATAATTTCACATATTTTGTAAGATGAAATATAATTCTTACAATATTAATGATTTCTTCTTGTTAATCGTTGACACAGACTTTGACGTTTCTTCTGATATATTTTTTTCTTGGTAAAGTTATGTAGTTTCTTAGTAAAATGAGTTTTCATGCAGAGATTAGACCTATGTTTGGGATCGTTTTTTATAGGGCGAAGTTTGTTTAAATACTTAATAGTAGCCAATGCGCGATAGATCAAGTTCTCAAATGTAACATATATAAGTTTTACTTCATAAGGAAGTAGTATTATTGAGAAAACTGAAAAAAACAAACGGGAATTCTACGCTTACCTCGCCTTAAAATACCGTTTGTCCGTACTAAACAGTTCAAAAGTTATTTTACCGTAAACTGGAGCTATTTTCGTATCAAATATCATTACGAGTGACAGCGCTTCACAAAAGCATTTGCCACACCCGTCTGTCAGATTATGTCAAAATGGCGGTTTAGAATCGCAGAAGGCCATATTTAGAATAAGCTTCTACTGCTTGATATTTCTATTTCTGGAATACCTGACGAAGTAAATCTATTTGGCCTGATTAATGTAGATATACATTTCTCTAAGAACTTAAGGATTTCTCTAAAGGTGCGTTCAAACCAAAAGATCATTCGCTGTTTCTATCGCCCGTTCTACGAAATCAACCAATCACGTTTTGTGTAACGATCGAATTTCGTAGAGTGGGGGGTTAGAATAGCGAATGCTCTTTTGGTTTGAATGCACCTTAAGATATATTTTTGTTACAAAATAGATCTGGAAGTGTGTAATTTATGCACTGTCAAAAAATTTTTAGTTTAGAAACATTACAATTCACTTTCGAAGCGGAAAGATTACATACGTAATAAAAGTTTTTTTGATATGCTCAAAAACATATCCCATCACAGTTTAATTCCGTGTAATAAGAACTACTGTTCTTTTTTCAGGTGTTGTTTTTTTACGCACTATTGCGAGAAGTGGTTCATTTCTTGTCATGTCGAAACTTCAGACTTCAGAGAGCCAACTATACTGAAAGATGTTGAACTTTGTAAGAAAATTCTTTCGATACCTACGAACAAATAAAACATAGAAGCCGCACGCCATACTAAATTGCCTTTCAATTACAGACCTGAATTTTAGTTGACTAGTGTCACCCCCTCTTCAATGCATCACGGTAATGAATTTCAATATCAACCTTTAAAAACTTAAACCGCCATTTAAAAATAATTGTGATTGGTCCATTAAAGTTTTAATTGGCTATTTTCTATAAATATTTGTCAAAGATGTTGCGTCGAAATATGCGCGGTGTTAAGAAAAGCGCTACGTCCTGCTCATCATGGCACAATTGAACAATTGCTTTTGGGGGCATTATTGAGCTGGCGTTAGACGTCCATGTTATGGTCACAGTTCGATACCTATAATTTTTTGCACTTGTGTGCAGGGATAGGATACCGGTTTTTTCTTCATACAAAAGAACTGTTTTGTTTTCGTTTTGTATCGTTCTATAACATAAAGAGTAAACAATTTAAAATTTCGGGGTTAAAAAACCAGTTTCGATCCCTAGTCTGTACTATGCGAACTGTCTTAGAACCTTAGAAGTAGCTAAACTCCTTTGTGTTATTCAAACAAATGTAAATGTGGCACGAACACTCAAAACAAAGTGAACACAAGTATGCCCTACTCCGTTGTAATAAGGGAGGTTTTGTGTACATATTTTTGAGGGTAGACAGTGCTGGAGGCTAGTGTATAAAAGCTTAAGATCTCAGGCGTTGGATTGTACCGAAATAGCGCTCACATGAGTTGGACATTCGGGTGCATAACTGTTGGTATTTGACAAACTTTTTTATTCCACCTGTGATTTTTTAATTATAACTAACGTGAGAGTGAAGTCTTCACATTTAATTTAGTCAACACATTAACCAATATTTAACAAATTAGCCAATATTTTCACCCTGTATTGTCCATTCATTATTATGTTTTTTGATGTAAACGATATATTGTAAGGTAATAATTGTGTTTTGTTTTGTAAGCATGCGGTGTTTGCCTATAAGTGGCATTACACTGGACATAGGGTGTTGAATATTATTATGTACCTCAATGTATTGTTTAAGTGTGAATGGTCGTTGGTAAACCAATAACGAGAAAAAAAAAAAAAAAAAACACATTTAATTTAGCAAACGGAAACATGTCGAGAAATTACGTAAGGTGGAAGTACTAGTACCCGACGCTGTACCAATACTCGTCATCATAGCTTGAGTTGCCATCGATAAGATATATACAACTATTAGGGCATCTAAACGATGGTAAATGTGCTTTCAATACTTCATATCCCAACTTTGAAATCATCATCATCATCATTTATTTAAGAGCTTGGCTCTTGTCGGTGGAGTAATTTCCATTCTATTCTATTATCTGCCTTTTTCTTCAGCTCTCTATACGTTTCAACTTCTATAGTTTCCTTCAATTGCTCCATGTAGGCTCTCCGTGGTCTTCCTCTTTTTCTTTTTCCTTCTATCTTTCCTTCGATTAAAACTTTAATGAAGTCATCATGACGAAGTAAATGACCTATCATTTTTCCTCTTCTATTTTCAAACACTTTTAATAATGTTCTTCTTTCTTGGACTATACCCAGTACCTCTTCATTAGTCTTTTTCTCTGTCCAACTGACTTTCTAACCTTCGCCAACTTTGAAATAATTATATCTAAATTATTTGCATAATTTTAAGACTAGCTGACACTTATTACTCTTATTAGGAGTGAGTGTTAATATTTTCAATGTCCCAATATGTGACAGTCAAACTTGTACTGAGGTGCCATCTTTTGGGACTGCCAGCAAAAGTACCTGACACTTGCTCGTACAATGGAGTTGACTAAGAAAATTTGAAATTTTGTGAAATTTTGATATCGTCACCCTATACAATAAATAGTATTAATCAAAACTTACAAACTCCTCTCCCAAAACACACGACAATACTCTATGTAGATTTATATATTAGATTAAGTAGATTAGTTCGATTTAATTTATGTACATAAATTGTAGTTTAAAAAAAATATTATACATTGTACAAATTTTTAACTAAAACTTGTTAAAAAAATGTGTTAAAAATGCTTGACAAAAAAGTTTTTTTATCGAATCGTAACCGTTTTCGCCGCGAGTATCCCAGAGGCGCATAAAGCTGAGACAATCACTATCATGTGGAACAGATGAAGTGTCCCAGTTGTTCCACGCTTACTTCCAAGTGGGACTAGCGTGGGTGGGATACGTTTTTCTTTAGAACGTTGTCAGCCGTAGCCTAGTCACCCTGCCTACAAGCTTTAAATTAATTGTGCTTACCGTAGGACTAAGTCGGACAGACGGACATATCGAAAATATAAGGGTTCCTAGTATATGGAACCTTTATAGTTTCGCCATGGTTAAGTAATTAGTTAGGATTTCTCTTTACAACCAAGTACACTACTAAATCCACAACCGCTCAAAAAACTCTGTCAAAAAAATAAATCTAGAATAAAGATAACATTAATTATAAGTTTCCCAAGTTAGCCTTAGGGTGCGTTTACACTCGTTTCGTGAACCTCGGAGCCTACTGAAATCCACAATCGACATTGCCTCCCTGCCATACTAATGTACGCATTTACAAGTACGAAAGAGAGGCAGCATGTCGAGATTGGCAATAGACCAAGAGGTCTTACACGTGGTCGCGTAACGGGCTACAAATTACCAACTTTTAAGCGAAGCCCGGCCATAGATCACTTGCAGTAGATACAGCATGTAGAAGGATGCAGAAATTAAGGATTTTATAAAAAAAATATGCACAGGCGTTTATCGGTGACTGAACTTTTTCTAGTCTTCGACGACTTCAAAAAAGGAATAGCAGAATTTCGCATGAAACCAGCGTGACTTAGGTGACCGTAACAATAGGAAAAACAGACAGAAAAAAAGTCGATTCACACAAATACGAGTGAGATGCACAGAAAGTAAATTACTCAAACCTTTCTGTCTCAACAAACTTCGGTGGAAAGTGGCAGTCTAACCAAACTGCCATTTCTGCAATTGTATACGAGAAGCGACATCACGTGACCATGATAATGTATGGAAATGATCACGTAACTTTTCGTACGAATCTGTCATTCTCATAAGGTGTATTCCGACCAAACGAGCATTCGCTATTCTCTCCCCCAATCTCCGAAATTCATTCGTTACACAAAACGTGATTCGTCTAAATTCGTTGATTTCGTAGAGTGAGGGTAGACTAGCGAATGCTCGTTTGGTCTAAATGCACCTACACGTTTAGTACTTATCGTTTATCGTATACGATTGCATAATGGCATCTTGGCTAGGCATGCAAAAGTTTAGTGGAATAGCAATTTGAATTCAGACGTTTCCATGAAAAGCTAATGGAAAAAGTCATTGCAAACTTCGAAATTGTAAACGAGCACATTTTCGTGATAGGCCGTCTGATCATAATACGGCATCTAAAGGAGGTAATCTAAATGCTCAACTTTTAGAGATTATGAAACTTAAATCGAATCGACTCAGCTCTTCCGTGTGACTTGCAGCTTTTGAGATAGGAACCCAAATTTAAGTTTTTTGTGATTTAATGCCAATGGGGTTGTTTTGAGCTTTGGATTTGCATTTACATTAAAGGTGACCATTATAGCAACTAACACGTCCCCTGTGCATGCATCACATATGATGCATTTGAAGTTATATTAGATGATAACTACGTGAATGCAGCATATATGATGCACGACCTTATTTAAATATAGGGATAATTTGAAATTTGCACGTACGAGCTAAGCTACGTTAACTTATCCGCACGTATCAGCTGTAAAAAGTGACAATTTGATAAAATTAGGTATTGACGGACTTTTAATACTGTTGCCAGGTTATGCTTGAAATGTTGTACGAGAATTTGTACGTGAGAGGTGACACTATCGATTTTAACTGGACATGGAACGTGTTAATGATTGCCGTTGGCCGTATTATGATGACAGTAAGAATACATTTGACATCACCCCAACTATTTGCGTGAGTGTCGTAAGAGCCGAGAAAGAGATTGAAGTATCGCCGACTATTCTTTGACGGAAGATTGATGATGAGCAACAGCGGCATCATAGTGGCATTACTGCGATCGCCAACCCGCTGGCCCAGCGTGGCGATTTTGGGCATTTACCTCCTAATGTGACTATACGCATAGTTAATAGGAGAGGCCTACGTCCAGCAGTTGACTGAAAGAGGCTGGTGATGAGATATGTTTCAACATGACGTTACACCCCGTGGTCGCAGGTAGACTTACAGGCAGGTTTGTCGTTAAAATATGAGTGGTAATCGTGCAAATTTAAATCAATATAAGAAGGTAAGTCTAATCTTTAAAAAACCTTATTTTAATTTTCTATGACTCCACATACCACATTTCGACGGCTTCTGTAGTTCAGTCCGTATTGACCCTGCCTGTGAAACTAAATGTCCCGGTTTTGAATTCCGGTGAGGACACACTTTGTACATTTTGTTCTAAAATATTTGGTCCTGAGTCACGCTTGTTTTCTATGTCTTTTAGTCACTTAAACACATAGAGACGATTTTTTTTTCTGTGACGAAGGTATAAAAAGCGGGAACTGAGACCCATGCACATAGTGACCAAAAATCGCCTATACGCTGCCTACCTTGAGGACTTAGATGGATTGCCTCTATCTATCCCACAAGATGGACAGACGACCTTATGAAGGCCGCCGAGACACGCTGGATGCAGGTCGCATCAAACCGGTACATGTGGAAGTCCAGAGGGGAGGCCTATGTTCAGCAGTGGACGTGTTATGGCTGAGATGATGATGATAAGATGATGCCAGTAATTACACCGGCTATCTTACCCCCAATACGGAACACAGTACTAACTATTTAGCGGTAGGTTAACGGGTAAGACGGTGGTAGCTATCCGGGCGTACCCTGCACGGGGTCCTACCACCAGCGAAATCCTTATATCACTACATAGTATACAATAAAGTCACTTTTTCTGTCCCTTTGTCCCTTTGTACGCTTAAATCTTTCAAACTACGCAACGGATTTTGATGAGATTTTTAATAGGTAGAGTAATTCAAGAGGAAGGTGTATATGTAGGTATAGTACCCGTGCGAAGCCGGGGCGGGTCGCTAGTCTTAAATAAATTCTCAAATACCTTCCCTAGTGTATTGGTGCGAGCCATTACGATATTGCGGGTCGCTCGCCGCACCTGGACTACACCGTATCAGTACAATGCTATTGTCATCGCTCATTCCGCTTAAAACGTAGGGTCAATCGACTTTTTTGAGCGGTTTGTATATTCGTTGTTTCACGAAATATTTCAGTAGCACTTACTCGTAATGAGAATGTATTTGCTATTAGAGAACTTGTTCAATTACATGAGAGACCAATAATAATAAATATTTTTATTTATTTACATGATCTCGTTGTATTAGAGAACTTTTCAGTCGAGTAGCGTGGTAATTACAAGAAGGTGCAAGATGTAAGAAGCGTGCAAGATTGAAGTTTGATTATAACACTATTCAATTGTTAATGCTTTTAATATTTGGTAGGTATCTAGGTATTCATATGCCATTTAGAGGCTTCTTAAAATTATGGTCTTATTAACCAAAATGGAAAAAATGAGGTTCTCAATTCGACTGTATGTTTTTTTGTTTCCTCATATAACTTTCGACTGGGTGAAACGATTTTGATAATTGCTTTTTTTATTCGAAAGTCCTATTTTAATATGGACTAATCCCACAGAATTAGATTTGGATAGAAGAAACAAGTTCATTCATTTGTATGGCGGCCGAGCGTGTCAGATTTTGTACTGAAGTTGTTACTTGCCTATGATTTTAAATATGTCTCAGGCCCTTAAGTATTCATATTTTTTGTGTTGTTGCAATTAATATTACTTAAGGAGGCATTATTAATGTTTTTGTTCACTTCAACTTACAAAATTTGACGCCCGAAAGCTGCAAGCTGCGATTAAAGACGGACAACTCAGTGGATTTCCCTGAGTTCACGTTTGCTTGATCTATGGTATATAATTATGACATCTGTGGGTGAAACGATTTTGATAACTGCTTTTTTATTCGAAACTCCTATTTTAATATGGACCAATTCTAAAAATGGCATCCATGATAAAACCATAATATATAAAACTTAAATTCGCATTAAGTATGTGCACGATAAATGGACAAATAACTCGTTACCACGCAAACCGATTTCGATAATTCTTTTTTTAACCGACTTCAGAAAGATGGTCTTGTTGGTATCAAGTCAGGGTCTGATGATGGAATCTTGGAGAAATCGGTTGAAGTAAGTTTTTTTACGACACAAAATGGCCTCAAATTGCCAAGTGTTTGGAATAGTATAGAACTAGTGTGTTCACTCGGAGCTGAGGTCGCCAGTGGCTATCTTAATTACAGTGTTAACTACTTGAACAAACAAGGCCGCTAAACCAGCGTAAACTCCAAAAATACTCTTAAAATAACATCAATTTTATGTACCTATAGTTCGTGAAATATAAAATGGTAACTTTTTACCTACATTATAGTAGAAATAAACATTAAATTTATATTTCTCGAACTATACCAAAGAACAATGTTCTGTTGATAAATAAATTGTCGTAAATGCTTTTTCGTCACATTTGCTGTCTAAGCGCGCCATTGCAATTTATTAAAATTCCGTTGGGAGTAATAGAAATGTTAGTACGTCATTTAATAACATTTTGTCTTAAAACTGTTTTTTTTGTTGGCAAGTGTGATTAAAAACATTGTATGCATCACGGTCGGTAAGCGGAATACTAACTCGAGTCATTAAAAGCCTAACTAAAACTTTGCTCACTTCTAACACTCTCGTTAGTAATTCCGTACTTACCTCCCTTGATGTACAATGTCCTATTATCGCTGATTGTACTCTCTCTAGTTATTTCTTCTCACTCATTAGCATTACACAGACACTGCGACCATATAACATGGACGTTATGAGCTGAAGAGGGGGTGACATTTGTCAACTAAAATTCAGGACCGGTTTTGAAAGGCAATTTAGTATGGCGTGCGGCTTCCATGTCTTATCTGTTCGTAGCACTGACAGGTTTGAGTACAAACTTAATAAGGCTACCTCGTTAAAATAGTTTTTATGTAGGCGGCTACATGGCTAATTATTTTTGTATAGGTACCCACAACACAACCTGTCCCCGTATCGCTACCAATACAAAATTACACCACGCGGATAAGAGCTTTAATTTGCATGGGACAATTATTGTTCATAAAAACTAAATCAGACTTTTGTGTTATTTATCCTGTGGCGAGGTAAGCTGGATATTAATTGACTGATATTATAATAATATCAGCTACGGTGGTTACATAGTGCATTTCGATACAGGGCGACAATTACCAGAGTTAAAAATAAGTTTTCACACGTGTATCGAACGACTTTTTTCATAACAAGTGCGCGAAGCGTGTGCAAAGTTTACTTTACCGCACTAGTTAGGAAAAGGTTATTTGAGCTTACAGCCTACAGCCTTATAGCTTGAGCCCAGCGTGGCGATTATGGGCATTTACCTCCTAATGCGTCTATACGCATAGTTAATAGGAGAGGCCTACGTCCAGCAGTGGACTATCATGGGCTGATGATGTGATGTAAGAATGTGCCATTATAGTTATTTTATTTATTCCCTACAACCTGGCCCGCGAACCAACTTGTTTCTCAGTATATTAGAATTTACGGTAACTATATTCACGTGTAAATGCAACCAGTACGTGCCTTATCTATGCATTAAATCGTAAACCTGCATCTCGGTGCAAACGAGATGCATCTGTCAATGTCACGTTCACGTTTCCTTTAAATTCTGACGCAAAAGAAGATGGAGATAAAATTTTAAATCATGTAGGAACCCGCTTTGTGGAGGTATAATAATATTTATGAAGGTATTTTCGCATTTACAGGATTGGTTAGAAATTCGGATAAATTTCGGATTGTTTCATCATCATCATCACCATATTAGCCGAAAGACGTCCACTGCTGAACATAGGCATTGCCCTAAGATTGCCACAATGACCGGTCCTGTGCCACCCACATCCAGCGGACTCCTGCGATCTTCACTAGGTCATCAGTCAGTCCACCTTGTGGGGGGCCTACCCACGCTGCGCCTCCCGGTACGTGGCCGCCACTCGAAAACCTTCCCGCCCTAACGGCCATCGGTTCTTCGCGCAATTTGCCCCGCCCACTGCCACTTCAGTTTAGCGATTTAAAAACAGCCAAAAATGTATGGAAAAGGGGGCTTTATAATCATGATAGCAAGCCCCTTTGTAATATTGGCAATAAAAAGGCATCATTATTAAAAAACATAGTCGCGTTTTGTTCATTGCTCATAGAAAAAAAATATTTGTTGCTTTTTTCACTGCCAAAAGTTGTTACACAAAATTCAACTTCGTAACAAAAATTATAACTTTGCCAGACAGCCTTCTGGGCACCCTACCATAAGGCATGGAGCTCGAGTTAATTTTGTAGATACAGTCTTATTTCCTTAGTTAGTTTATTTTATTCTATTTTCTTTGTATATTTACTTAAATAAAAAAAATCAATAAAAACATTTCCTTGTTGACGACGACGGGTATTAACGAATAAAGATATAGTTTTGACATCTTCAAAAAATTTACTTAGCTATTCGCTACCTCGCTGAAATTCGCGGGTTTAGTGGCCACACAATGATAAACTTCCGTGTGTTTGTCTACTAACTCAATAGCGGTAACTAGACGGACAACGCCTACTATCTCACAGAAGATTTGATAAGGTAAAGGTGCCATAGTGCGTGCAGTGGGCCGTGTGGTGACAGCAGTAAAACTACATTGTCAGGGATGGGATACCGGTATTTTAGAAAGGTTCTTGGTCCTTCGGCATATAAATTCTTTGTTGATGTTTTTGATCTTTTTGACGCCACGTCAAATAGAAAAGTTGTTACTAAGACGCCATGTCAATCAAATGTCAAATCTGAATGTCAACTCAAACTGCATAATCCCAATTCTTACAAGCTCAGCGATCGAAGGGTTACGCCATAAGTCATCGACATGTCAAGTGTCATATCACATTATCGTAATGTAATCTGAAGTAATGTGCCGCCACTGATTTACTGCGAGAAACTCCATTTAACTCTGAAAGCTATAAATAGGTAGTACAGTCGGTGAAATAAGGACTTTATTTTAAACATAAAAATATATACAGGGTGTTTCTTGAGTAACCTGAGACACACTGCATATAATAACGCTGACAAAGCGGTAGAATAAAATATAAAAAAAATGATCAGTTAGGTACCTTTCGTAATACCAATCCAATCAATTACAAACTACCCTATCTGCGATACTTAAGGTACTTTCCTTTTAAGTCCCATAGTTTTGAGACGACCTGTATAATATAGTTTAATCATTTAATGTATATATAAATACAAGCGGTTCTCTGACTTATCGCCGAAAGTTATTTTAGCCAAAAATCACTTTCCGACCAAAATGCTTATAAAAAAAATCATTATGTCAAAATATCACTAGAAACGTTACAGTTTTGCAATTTATCTTATTATCATAATATGATTTTCATTTACCAACTAGATTAGGTTAAGTTGATGAAAATTCAGCCAAAGGAACATATTCAAATAATAATTTGCTGAATTTTGTATGTCAAGAGAATCTGCGAAAAGTTGGTTGACAAGCGATAATCGGCAAAATTTAATTCTGCGAAATGGCAGGATACCACGTGACGTATTCAGGTACTGCCAAGCTACTACGTGTCGTGTGGCCGTGCTACGAGTCTAGTACCTACTTTCATTAGCTACGTGGTGCTGTTCGCTACGAACAACGCTACGATTGTGACTATAAATAACTTTTTTTTATTACTTTCTTTTTTTTTGTAGAGTACACTATATTCTACTTGTCAAGCCTTTTTATTTGATACCCAGAATGATGGGATTTAAAAAATGTAGGTTATCCGCCATTTTGTAGCAACTCTGCCATGTTTGTTTTACAATATACTGAATATACGAATATAATTGTATTGTATTGTTTCGTACATAATTGTATTGTAATCAACCAATCAATTGCAGTCACCAGAACCATAGGGGTATACCAAATTTGAGAACAATCGGTTAATAGAAAGAGGGTGTCATTTCAATTACTAAATTTGACCAAAAAAAAAACTAAATAAAACCGTTTACTAACAAAAGAAAAGAGTACACAAATATGGATTTCCATAGTACGAGTATTTGACACATATCGTGAAACACGTTCGTTATAATATTTTTATGTTAATACTAATAAATATCAATAAAAAATTTTCTTTGGTACCTATATGACATCTAATATTTATAATAAATATCAATAATTTTAACAAATTTATGTGATAGTTTTTAAGTCTTGATTTATTTATTTCATAATAGTACATTCAATGGCACATAATTAATTTAACACTACTTATAGAAAATAATCAATAATATAAAAAAAAATACGTATAAATTAAAGGAACCTACAAATAAAAAATCTCGCCCAAATCGCTGCCAATGGGCAGTGTGCCCAGAAGGCTGGCCGCATTGCCACGTGTATGGCAATGCTTATTCGCTGAGCGAAATATTGACCAGCCCTCTGGTCACCAGTGGCATCTATTAATTTTTAAGTAAGTGATAAAACTAAGATTATATGATATATGTGCGTGATTAGAGGACCTAAAAACTTGCATTAGCAAAATTATTAAATTAGTAAGTTTTTAGGTTTACCTACGTTTTAGATTTTTCTGAAGATTGGCATACATTAGCTCAACAGTCGTCTTTGTGACAAAGTACAAAAAGCTACATAAAGATTAGGGTGGTCCACGTTTGTATGGAAAAAAATAAATATATTTTTTTCCCTCCTCCCACCCTCTTATTTTGTAACAGCTATTACGTTGATAAAATATACCAAGTTTCGTAATTTTATCTCAACTCCAAAGCGGTGCTCAATGCCTTTGAAAAATATAATATTTTATGAATCCCAAAATAAATAAATATTTTATATTTATGATTTTTATGTCAGTAATTGCTTTAATACTGTTCAAAACGGGATTTAAAAGTCAAGTAGGTAAAAAATACATTTTATTTTTATTTTAAATAAATTATTGACTCGGTTGACTTTTTGGCGAAGATTCAAATAAGCTTAAAAAATAGAAAGAAAAATTAACTTCTGCTATGCTACTTAAAAATCCTATGTTTAAACAGTCTAGAAGCAATAACTAAAATAAAAAGTTAAGAAACAGTAATTTCATTTTTTCACATTCCATACAATATAAAAAACATGAAAGGCGTTGAGCACCACTTTATAGTTTAAATAAATTTATGAAACTTGGTATAATTTATCAACTTAACAGATGTAACAAAATAAGGGGGTGTCCCATGGGAAAATAAAATAAATGTTTTTTTGGACCACCCTAATAAAGATTAACCAATTTCCTTGACTGTACCACAAAAAAAATGTAAAATTAGATTAGTCCGACTGTACCACACTCACGCCGCATGAATTATGTATCTGGTACTCAGACAATTGCGGTGGCAAGGGCAGCCTAATGAAAACTCGCTGGAAATGAAACCCGCGATCGAACTCACTTCAGCCATCGGGTTTCGGTTGAGATTCAAGAATTATAAAGGTATTAATTTAACTATTTTATTTTAAAAACTAACAGTCTCTTAAAAAATTGTGGTGACATAGTTACGCGTATGCTTAGTTGTTAGTAATAATCAGAGATCGGACAAATGTGCGTCATTGTTAGCAATAATATGGACATGACTCCAAAGTTGATTAAAATGAATAATTGAACGAATAATTTCTTGCTTTGATTTCAAAGCTTTAAGGTTACTATTTATTTACAAAGATTTCCTTATTAACCGGTGGTAATTTTATGAAAGTGATTAAATGATTAATTATTCAATCAAATTTGAAGTCATGTCCATATTATTGAAGACAATGACGCACATTATGTATATCTGTTGAAATTGTTGATGTAAAAACTTTATGGTCGAGTCAATTGGTGAGGATTTTTAACATAACATCAAACTTAAACGATAGATTATGAATTACTATTTTATTTAATCTTTATTGCGCTGAAAAGAAAACTTTGTTATAAGGTATTCTCTACCAGTTAACTTTTAGGCGAAGCAGAGAGGTTGTGGGCGGTGCTATAATTAGATTTAGATGTATTCTAAATTAACAACATATACCTACAATACAAATGACACACATACCTATATGTATACTAAAATATAAAAAAATATCTCCACTTTACGAGGGGAGGTGTCCGATTTTTTTTTAATTTTATTCAGCAACTACTTTGTCGGCATGATTAATAATTATACCTGTACTAAATTGCAGATTTCTAGTACTAACGGCCATTGAGCTATGCTGTGGACAGACAGACAGACATTACGAAACTATAATGGTTCCTTGTTTACTATGCAACTCTGAAAACATACAGAAAAACAAATTAAAATTATACGCCTGTTTCGAAAGCTTCGAAACTTTTTTATGTATAGGATACATAAAAAAGTCTAACGGACTAGTTTGTAAACTTATACCTACTGTCTCAAACTATGATGATTCATATCAGCTGAAAGACATCCACTGTTGAACATAGGCCTCCCCAAAGATGGCCGCAATGTCCGGTCCTATGCCACCCTCATCCAGCGGACTCCTGCGACTTTCACTAGGTCATCAGTCCACCTTGTGGGGTGCCTACCCACGCTGCGCCTTCCGGTACGTGGCCACCACTCACGAACCTTTCCGCCCCAACGGCCATCGGTTCCACGCGCAATGTGCCGCAAACGGCCACTTCAGGATGCTTAGCCAAGTTGCCAATCGCTAGCGCTTGGTAGCGTATCGTAGTTTTCCCTCTCTGTCACTCTTGCTTATTAGTGCGACAAAGACAGTTATCTACCTTTCGCTTACGATTGACGATTAAGCGCTAGCGATTGGCAACTTGGCTAAGCACCCTGCTTAGCGATTCGGAGAGCGCTTTTTACTGTGTCTTTGGTAAATAGGTTATTCGCCACGGGTATTGAATAGAAAAAAAGTTAAAGCGTTGTAAAAATTCAGCTAAGAAGCAGTCTTCAGTGGCAAAGCTTTGTCGCGTCTCACATTGTGTCGGATCTGTCTCCAGTCTGCATATATCTTCACATGGAGGTGAGAAACGAGAAACTTGCTGAAAACTTATGATATGTCATCATCATCATCATATCAGCCGAAAGACGTCCACTGCAGAACATAGGCCTCCCCCAAAGATTGCCACAATGACCGGTCCTGGGCCAGTCCGGTCGCATCCAGCGGACTCCTGCGACCTTCACCAGGTCATCGGTCCACCTTGTGGAGGGCCTACCCACGCTACGCCTTCCAGTACGTGGCCGCGAATTAAATATTTTATTTGAAGACAAAACAGACATACCTACGTACGCAGGACACTAGATAAGTTTAGTAATATACAAGTGCCCATGAGGAAACTGAATAATTTTAATCACGCATTTCTGAAGCCAAAAAAAAATAAAATACAGATGGTGAAATTTTGGCACAATATATTATTCTTTTGTATTTTTTTATAATTTTTTATAAAAAAATACAAAAGAATAATATATATTATTCTTATATATTATTCTTTTGTATTTTTTTATAATTTTTTATAAAAAAATACAAAAGAATAATATATTGTTGTATTTGTTTCATATAAAAAGTAAATATTGTTCATAAAACTACACTGTTAAAAATTTTCAGGGAATTTTACATATTTCGAGGGCAACTTTCGTTGCCCTAACTTTTCTGTATTTTTCCATAATTATGTAATTTTACAAGGCGAGTGTAATTTTACATAATGACCTGATTACGGTATTATGTAATTTTACATTTATGTAATTTTACATACTCAATAAAATTTTCAGTTATGTAACTTTACATTTATGTAATTTTACATACTCAATAAAATTTTCAGTTGTGTAATTTTACATCAATGTAATTTTACACAATCAATCAAATTTTCAGTTATGTAATTTTACACAAATGTAATTTTACATAATCAATCAAACTGGCGGTTATGTAAAATTACACATTATTTAATTTTACATAATCTGTTAAATTTACTACTTTTTATTCGGTAATATTACATAATTAGTATGTATTTTGTTACCGATTTCTTATGTATAAATACATAAAGAGTGTGTAAGTACATATTTTTTCTGTATATTTACATTGTATTCAGTAATATTACCGAAGTATGATGTATTTAATTACAGATTTTGTATGTGAATTTACAAAATCTTAATGTATTTTTAATAGTAATTTAAGTATATTTCCTTTTTATTCGGTAATATTACACAATCAGTATGTATTTTGTTACCAATTTCTTATGTATAAATACATAAAGAGTGTGTATAAATCAATATTTTTTCTGTATATTTACATTGTATTCAGTAATATTACCGAAGTATGATGTATTTAATTACAGATTTTGTATGTGAATTTACAAAATCTTAATGTATTTTTAATAGTAATTTAAGTATATTTCCTTTTTATTCGGCAATATTACACAATCAGTAAGTATTTTGTTACCGATTTCTTATGTAAAAATACATAAAGAGTGTGTATAAGTCAATATTTTTTCTGTATATTTACATTGTATTCAGTAATATTACCGAAGTATGATGTATTTAATTACAGATTTTGTATGTGAATTTACAAAATCTTTATGTATTTTTAATAGTAATTTACGTATATTTCCTTTTTATTCGGTAATATTACACAATTGGTCTGCGTTTTCTTATGTAAATATACATAAAGTATGCGTATTATTAATGATATTTTATGTATATTTACGTTCAATGCGGTAACATCACAGAAATATTCTGTGTTTTATACTGATTTCATATGTAATATTACCACAAATTTATGTAACATTCCTTTTTATTTGGGAATATTACAAACAAAATGTATGTATTATTACATAAGAATATGTTATTTTAAATATGGGTGCGGTAAAATTACTTGTTGTCTGTGCATTATTACATGTAAATTTAGGTAATATTACATGTTATTAGGGTTTATATTGCTGTAAAATTCAATAAAAATTCTGTACATTTACATGCTGTCGGAAATTTTCCGGATCTAGTTATAAGCCAATTATTCGGTTTTCGTATATATTTGAATTAATGCAGTCTTATTTAAAACTCTTGAAACAAGCCAATGAGAATAATAACCGATCAGTGTATTACATTTCATCATGTAATACAATGAAGGTTTATTACTCTATGATGTTCACTAAAAAAATGATAAATAGAACTGCAATTATTTAAATACATAAAAAATACCAATTGGCCAATAGCAAAATCCGGAAAATTATCGATAGCTAGTAAATGTACAAAATTGGTATACAGATTTCTTCAGAAAATATCGCCAATAACATGTAAAACTAACTAATTTCACAAGTCATAACATACAAACAACAAGCAACTTACACCTAGGAGATTATAAAATAAAATAAAAATCTTAATTACTAAGAAATCAGTTTATTGACTTTTGTATCAAAAATAAAAATCACAAAAGGACAAAACCATTTTAATGAATAAAATTAAGTAAGGCTTAATTAAGTATGAGCTGTTCATACCAGCTCAGCTTATTGATTTTTGTAACAATCAGTTTATTGACTTTTGTACCAAAAAAAAAATACAAAGGGACAAAACCATCTTAATTAATAATATAATTAAGTTAGGCTTAATGAATTAGGAGCTGTTCATACCGGATGCGTATGCGTGGACGTGTTTTATAAATGTGTATGAGAACGTCACACCGCCCCACGCGTGTAAATGAATTCACAAACAATTATACTTTATTCGTATACATTTGGAGCACGCGTGTATTATATACACGTCTACGTCTATAATCTATACGCGTTAACGCAATCGGTGTGGTCAGGCCTTAAGAGCTCTAACAACTATTCAGAATACACTAGTTCACATATTGCTCAAACATACACATCACCCAAAATTATACTATAATGGTTTTATGAAGACTGTACACGATGAAATCCGGCCGCGCATGATCTGCTGTGCCTTGTTTACAAATAAGTGTATTCAAGAAGTTCTTAATTTTTTAAATGAGTATTTTATTTAAATGACATACGAGAACATGGAAAAGCTTATACTAATATAAAGAATACCGTATTGTTATAGTACGAAGCAAGTAAGAACTGCTTGAATATATGCATTCGTAAGGGAGATGTAGTGGGTCATACGTGGCCGGATTTCATCGCGTACAGTCTTTAGTACCATTACGAGTTAAACTTAACACTAATTTGTAATCTACGTGAATTCAAACAAAAAAGTTTTTATGCACGTATTAATTGTTGTACAAGATCATGTAATTGATGGATAAAATATGTATTAACCTTTCGTATGCCTAGTTCTGTATCCGTCCAAAGCCATTTGGACTGTAATTATTGTCAAATTTTAAAGTTATTAATTACAAAAGCAAATTTTTGACAGCGGCATACGAAAGGTTAATGTTTAATGTTACCAGATATTATTATTTAATTTCTAATAATGCTTCATTGGTATCGTGATAACAATATTAAACTTTTAATAATTGAATTATAACACTTTTATTTACCATCAAATCTATTTATTATTATCACTCACCCATAATAATACCCGTATCGATCAAATACCATCGTTAAACTGTCACAGCTAACTGAATAATTTCCTATTTAGTGTGGCAACATTAGTTTATTATTAATGATGCCTAGAGATCGGACAAATGGGCGTCAAATATATTTTGATTCCTTATTAAAGAATAACAAACAGATTTGTAACAGCTAGGAACCAAAATTTATTACAGTAAGAAATTATTTGATTGATCGATTTAATAATTAGTCAATTTTAGAGTCATGTCTACACTATTTCTGACAATGACGCCCATTTGTCCGATCTCTGATGATGACCTAGAAACTTGTTTTTAAAGCAGTTACTCTTACCCAAAAGAAAATATTGCTCTAGTGACTTGGGGTCTTACTATTTACTGTTCTATAATCTCTCATCAGACTGTTTTGCTACAGTCGAAAGTAAGAGGCTGTTCAATATTTAGGCTGAGACCTTATATATACATTTGATTAAACTATACTTATGCGGCACTTATGTTGCAAAGCCCGGCTTTATACTGGTAACAAAAAAAAAAAAAAAAATGAATGGATCAACTCCGCTACGGGAGCGATCACATGCCACCTTTAGGCAGTAAGGGCGGTGATTGCTCTTACCCCATGGTCTAGGAAATTGGCCATTTTGAATGCAGACACTAGTAAATTAAAAAGACTGCCAAAAAGCGTTTACTTCTTATATTTAGAGTATTAAATATAAATGCTATTATAATTTCTCATATGAATAATACACTGGACTATTAGAAAGCAGTATAGGTATTTCACTTCAGAGTAAAAGGTAAAATATATTCGTAGATAAAAAAGTTAATGCTTAGATTTCAACCTTTTTTTAAAGAGGGCTCCGACCGTCCAGTGTCGCCCCCGTTAGGGAAACTGTTTTTTTTTTCTAATAAGCCGTTACGTTTATCAATACCGCACTAAAACGTTAGTGTAATCCTATAAATTCTCCAACTTTTTATCTGTGTGATACAGTTTTATATTACTTAATTTTGACTTTATCTACTAAACGGGAACAAGTGTCCACTTGTTTCCGTTTAGGTGATAAAGTCAAAATGAAGTACTATAAAGTTATGATATAAATATCAAAAGTTGGTGAAGTTTTAGGACTACACAAACTTAATGGTTTATTAGAAAACACGAACCCGCTAATGGGGGCGCCACTGGACGGTCGGAGCCTTCATAAGTGACTTCTTACTTATATACTCACAAGACTTGATGGCAGTCTTTATAATAACTAGTCTCTAAAAACCAATGTGAGACAAAATTGGTGGTGGACCCGCATTTCAGCTTTCCGATAAGGATGGTCTATAATAAGATTTATAAACCTGATGTGTGAGCTGTATCACCTGCGGGCAACCGATCCCTGCAGGTGGGTGTGTTTTTGAGATATGTCATTTTATTTTTAAGTTGTTTGCCCAACTTTTTTTAAATTTTAACATGTTTGGCCTGGCTCGACTTGGAACCACGAGCCTTATCCATTCTGATATTATAGGAGAAAAAAAGTTTCTCTATTTAATTCCGTTACCGATTTCCATTGACTTTGTGGTAACGTATGTATGAAAATCTTGGGACATTTTTTGATTTTGGGTTCGTGATTCTGAGGCAAACAAGCCCAAACATGTCATCATTTAAAAAAAGTTGGTCATACAACTTAATAAAATACTCCAGATAAGAAGCGTATGTGTAAAATGCATGGCAGTGTGTGTAGATTATAAGTATAATATAGAGATAAGATGACCTCCGGTGCTATTGTGAGACGATACGAAAAGTCATATACACAGGAATCGCGAGAATATTACAGTGTGCGAAACGAGACAAACAAATAATGGCGGCTAATAGTGTAAATGTAGTACACAAGAGCTAGTTTTAAACTGTCAAAATTGTCAATTATTTACCGCTATTTTTTGAGTTTCTTTGGAAATAATATCCTAAGGAAGGTTGACGGCGACTACACTTCTTTGTTTACCAAATATTTAATCGTAAAAAACAGACTACAGCGCAGCGCACCACGGCTTCATGGCGGAAAAATGATTGCAGAAACGTAAGTACATGTTATATTTAAGAATATATCATTACTTGATGGTAATAAAGCCTCGGTCAGGCTCAGGATTAAAGAAAGGGGGTGTCCATTAATCACGTCATACTGTTTTACATAGCTATTTAATGACCTAACATCTATTTAACTGTCTAACTTTCAACAGTGTTGGTTTTGGCTCCATCATACAAAGATTACAAAGTTGCCCATTGTCCAAAACATATCAGAAAAAAGTTTACTTACGTTGACAAAAAATTACACGTCATATTGCCCTATGCAAAAAAAGGATGACATGATTAATGGATAAGCCACTTATGTTACTTCTGTGGACAAACATTTGAAAGATTACTAGCATGCTTTTTATAATGCTACCTTATTTTTAAAATTTAATTGTAGTCAAATTTCTGACGCATGGACATGTGTATTTTATTTGTATATCGTCGGGTGACAAGCAAGTCATTAAGTACTTCCACAAGTTCATAGCTATATTAGGGAACCATACGTCTATTGTAACAAGGTTTTTGTTATTTTTTGTACTTAATGACTTTTGCTTGTCACCCGACGATATATTCGTCTAAAATTACAAGGGAGCTATACATTGCCTAGTCACACAGGGTGCAGCGATATAGAGTGGCATGAGCTATAGGCTGTCATCGGCATCAAAGTTGCGCCTTCTGGTCATAGTTTAATAAATGATTATTATTCCAAAACAATTGTAAACCGCTCATGCACATCAGCCTGGACTAATACACTTGTCACGAAAATTAGTTAGAAAAGAGTGTGCAGATGTATGTACTTAAAGTGGCCTCCGAAAACTGACAGTGGATTGACCGATAAAATGTTGCCATGAATAGCAAGAAAGAAATACATATATGTCAATAAAATGTTAGGTATCGATAAGTATGACGATCACTCTCCATCCGCGTGATATTAAATTAATTAACACTTTCACTGCCAGGCCAAAATCTAACTACATTGCAGAGTGCCGGCATAAATACAAACATCTACATATTTAAGACTCGTCAGCCGAGTCCAAACGCGCACTCGACGAATAAACAACGCTGCACGCCAAGAACTCGGCTGCCGAGTTCATTCATTCCTATGCCGTATGCCGTCGACTCGGCTAACGAGTCGAGGGCTGTCACAAAGGCCAAAATTATATTTGCAAATTCAATATAAGTATAATTATACATTTTAAAGAGGTGTGTCGTATATCGACCTACTATAAACGTTGTAACTAGGTTATTCATATCTTATTAGTAAGTATATTTTTTAAAGTTAGTTTTAATAAAATATTTTAAATGTTGTATATTTATAACACTTAAACATAAGTTATGTTACATTACGAAAATCATTATATTATATTCGTATTCTTAAGAATGAGTTTTAATCTGAACCACCCAACTATAAAGGCTTGGTCACACTGGGGCGGCACGGCAGCGGGGCGCCGCGGTAGCGCGACGCTAGCGTCCCACGATCGCTTCGCGCGCTTGATCAGCGCACGGACGCAGCGACCCGCCCGCCGCTTGCGCCCACTGTGCGGGCGTTTTGTGGGCGCGGCGCTGGCGGGACGCTGCGTCCGCGCGCAGATCAAGCGCGCGATGCGCTCCGCCACCGTGGCGCCCCGCCACCGCGCCGCCCCAGTATGACCAAGCAGGTAGAAAAGGGGGCGTGGCCGGCCCGGTGATTTATGACGTGGTCGGCACGATGCTTTTGCGAATACTATAACCACTAGACCAGAATTTTCCGAGCCACCCTAAATAGCCTAGGTACTATAGTATTATTAGACTGATCGTCATCTAAGTGTTTTGGGTGTAAAACATCTTGATCTGTCATATTCGAAACATAATTAAAATGATTGCGATACACGTGACTTTTTAATTCTGCTATACTAGTAAAAGTAGACGAACCACATGATTTTGTTTCAGATGAAAGATTATATGGACAAGTTACCGCTTTTCCGGATAAAATAGCGTGAGTTCTTGAATGGAATTCGACATTTTTGGACAATATTCTCTTATTACATTCTGCACACTTAGAATAGGTTATTGAATTTATGTCAACTCGTGAACTACCAGTACTAGTCCCAGGCTGATGCAGTCTAAAATTGTGATTCCTAAAAGACTCATAATTATTAAAAACACGCTTACATAAAGGATCAACACACATAAATTTAACATTTTTACAGAACCTGTGACTTTTTTGATGCTCATTGTACGTAATCACTGTGGAGAAATTCTCGCCACAATAACTGCATGCAAATGACATATTATATATTGTTAAGTTTACTCATTAATGACAATACTTTATTCAGCGTGCGCCCTTTTCGCACTTTCGTTCCTTCCTTGGGATTTATTTTAAAAACATACCTTTGCATAAATTCTAATGTGTTTTGACACTCCACTGGATATTCCATATTCAAGTTGAAGTAAGCCGCCATCAAGAGTTGTAACGAAGTAGACTGAGTTGAAGTTTCACTGACAATACTTCTTTCTATCAGCATGTAATATAAATTTTCATTATCTGTGAGTAAAAAACAAAAAGGTAAAAAAGTTAAAATAATAAAATCATTTATTTCGATCAACATGGATCATTTTGTTAGTAGTACAGA